>BLAZ01001082.1:211343-213843 GCA_014633955.1 Acropora tenuis
TCAAATCAAATGCGAGTATATTTTCAAAAGAGAGTGCTCTTATTCTGTCCCTTTTGTAAACTTGCACGAAATAATGACTAATCCGCATCAAAATTACAGAATACCCTTACTGTGGCGTAATTTGAAGTTTTAATGAACTTTATACTGAACTTTCCGTTTCTGTTGTCGTATCATAAATGATACTTAACTGTGCAATAACAAATTGAGTATCGAACAAGTGAATAACTAACGCGACTAAGAGAGATTAATTTTGTCGGACAAGCAGTGACAGTCTTTGTCCTGTACTTTTGCTTTAATGAAGGCTTGACCTTTTGTGATCTATTTCATGTCGTTTTCTCGTTCATGGACTGGAGTAGGCAGACAATATAACTGTGTTTTTGCAGAATTGAATTATTCCATTAACATAAAAACGTTCAACTATTGTGTACTGAATTCTTCTGGCGTTTTTCCTTTTTATTTGCTTTAGCATTGGCGGCAGTTTAGTCGAACGGTTATCTGCTGTTTTAAAACAAATCAAAACCATAGAATTTTCATCAGATGCAGAAGTCAACGAAGAGCAAACAGCTTACGATGACAACCAGGAAGAATGTGATGACAAAGATGTAGAGGATGATAATGAGCCAATGGCCCACGATAGCGACCAGGTTAATTGGGACGAAGAGAAAATGGAAGATGAGAAAGTTGTTGATTATGAAAATGGTAAGAGAAGACACGATGAAATCAAAATAAGAAGCCGAAATGAGCAGAAATCACCATACAAGCTGTCAGGCTGCCAAGGCTCTCCGTAATATTCATTCTGGAGATTCGTGTGTTTCATTTATTTACAAATGCTTGATGGCAAACCCATAACGTGACTTAGCGGCCAAAAGCAGTTACCGGAAGACATTTTTTCATTCTCACCAGTAATTTTGAGCATGTCAAGATAGTTTTAAGTCGAAAAGAAAACGCCCTTAGTTATATTATGAAACATCCTTCTCCTGAATACTTTTTATAAGTTTGCTAATGATTCCTCTACTCTGAAAACCATTATTTCATTATGCCACGTGATCTCACCCCAGAAGCCTTGCTGGACCAACGCACACGACCATGAAGTGTCTTTAAGTAAAGTTTTGTAGTTTTAAGTCTTTTTGAATCACCATGGTCATCGTAAAGTATTGTTCGAGCCTCATAATGAAACTTTTGTTCGTAAACTCTGTTGGACGTTTGAAGAAATCTCATTTTTTTTGCAAATGATTAAACTTTTGTTTGTAAACTCTGTGGGACGTTTGAAGAAATCGCGCACTTTTTGCAAATAGCCTATGAAATTGAAGAGTTCATGGTGTTGCGGCAGGGCTTTTTCTCTCCGGAGAAATGTGGTTAGTGATATGTCAAAAAAGGCGGGCTTTTGGTGTATGAACCGAGCCCCGGCCACTGAATTGTCAGACTCGGGTTCAAGTCAAGGAGACTTGCTTGCTAGAACGTGAAATATAGCATAGATGTATAATTGTTGTCAAACTTGGTCAACTGCGAAAAGAATATAAGAACAGCCGTGCAGTCCTCACTAATCATCGCCTCGTTTATTTGTTTCGTTTGTTAGGGAGTTCAGAAGGAGAAAGCGATAGCGACAATGAATGGTCGAAAATGCAAGAACAACAAAAACTTAGGGAGTTTAAAACATTTTACACTCTCGGCTGTGCGGTCTCCGAAGTTGCAAAAACTGCGTTATTTTCCGAAGTTGGCGAATTTTCAGCTGCGGATTGTTTAAAACCGTTAAAGGTAATTTTTGTTATTATAATCAGGCGTGCGTCTGTTCAACTAAACCCAGTCTGTCGACCAAACAAAGGAGGTGGACCCTAGTCGTATGGGAATTATTTTTGTTCACAGAAATGACATTCTTGTGAAAAATGTTAGGGAAAAAGGATTACTTTTTTTTTGTCTCAAAAACGTAATGTTTAAGGATGATCTCACGTTTACTCAAGTTCCTTAGATTGAACCTCGATAAACTCTTTGAATCTGTGGCGGCATTGTAAAGACTTGTAACCGAATGGACTAGGGTTCAATCCCCACTGGAAATGACCCTCGTTTAGTCGTCAACGGACCGAAATTGATGATAAACTTTTCTTCCGTACTTTAGATTCTCTTGTCTTTTTGTTTTGTAGCTCTTTAGACCGGGTTTCGTCAAAACTAAAAGTTATTTCGAACCGTTTCAGAATTTACATGACCGTGAGCAACAATTATATCAAATCCAAATGGCATTGTAGCGCAGAATTCGATGTCGGAGATTATTTTTTGTATGTCTCTTAATTTCCAGGTTTTTGGTTGTCTGCCTCTTGATTGGCTGTCTTATGGCAATTATGCTCGCTGTTTGATTGGCCATTTCGCATGTGATGTCATTTTCACTACTACATTACTCAAGGTAAGTACGATGCTGCTGTGCTCATCATTGAGACGAAAGGCCTTCTGGGAAGGCTTTTTGAGGCGAGAGGCCTTTCTGGAAGGCTTTCGCCACTATGTTATGGCG
>BLAZ01001082.1:218843-221343 GCA_014633955.1 Acropora tenuis
AAAAGACCCGCGAGAGACGCGCAAATCTGTCAGGAACAGAAAATGGTGATCATGGCAACGTTTTAGAGAGCGCCAACCAAAGGAAAGATCCAGAAAGAAGAGATATTTCAGAAGAAGGCCATGACCTGGTGTTGTCTCTTCTTGAGGGTTGCGACCGCGGATTACTGCCTCAGTTATTGGAAGGCTTGTGCAGCGGAATGGTAAGTATTCTTTGGTTTGGGTTCCTTAAATTCTAATACCACCATTGCTATTTAATAACCAGGCCCCAGTTGTTCAAACGATGGATAGCGCTGTCCACCGGATAAATCACTATCCAGCGGATAAACACTAGCAAAACCAATTGAGTCATCCAGTGGATAGTGATTTATCCAGTGGATAGCGCTATCCAGCGTTTGAACAACTAGAGCCAGAGGGTTAGAATCGTTTCAAATGTATTATGAGTTGAGAAATACAACTACAAGCTATGACTGGCTGATACTGATTTGTTGGTCGACTTGATTGATTGATTGGCGGGAAAATGCAATGGATGAATGATGGTTTGTAGGATTGGGTGGGATGGGAGGGTGCGATGGCATTTAGTGGATGTTGTTCAGAAGGTGCGTTGTGATGCGATGCAAGGAGGGATGCAGTGCAATCAGTGAGATGTGATGCTATATCGGAATAAATGCGTGCATGCTATGGACTGAAATCTTAACTTGCTGTTTAACTGGCCATCTGACTGAGTGGCTGGCCAGACAAATGTCTTTCTGACTCCCTGTCTTACTGATTGACTGATCTGGATATTCTTTTATATATTTATCTGTTCCTTTTTGATATAGGCCATTTTGGAAAATACCATAATACTCTTCGTTTGTCCCCCCAAATTTTGCATAAGCATTGTTTTCAGTTTCTCTTGGGACTTACAATGGTCCCTAGAGAAAACAAAAACAATGCTTATGTAAAATTTGGGGGATAAATAAAGAGTGTTACGGTATTTTCCGGAATGGCCCATTGATAACTCATGTATGAACACAGCATTCTCCGTTTTATGTGTTTTTATCCAACATGTTCAACAGACTGTAAACACGATAAATGAAGAGTCTATGGAACTCCTCTACGTCTCCCTGCACATTTGGCATCTTCTACTCAGCAAACGCTTTATTACGCACAGAAGAGAGGAGTTTCGTCCAAAATTATCAGAGGTTCGTAGGCTGTTTGTTTCTATATTTTTTTTTTGTCTTGTTGAGATGACTATAAAGTGTAAGGTGGATCAAGCTTTCGTAACTTTTCGCAAACCCCAATTCGATTGACTCTCAAATTACTTAAATTCGGAAGAATAGCTGTTTATTTGTCTCAAGATCTAATTGAGGAGACCTGTTGCTGCATTTTATTGGTGTGTTTGCTTTGTGGTTGCTGTTCAATTGGAGAAAGTACATGCCCTTAGCAATGGTGATGAACTAGAATGGAGGAAGTCACATGTCATGTTGGGTCGTGTTAATGCTCAAAGATAAATGCAGAGGATAGAATTGTCAGTTTGTTTGCATCATGATTTGACTCACCATGTTTCATCAAATTGCCTTCTGACTTCTTTCTTGTTAGGTGTTGCTAGCACTGCAGTTCCTAGTACAGGAACACAAAACGAGAAACCTTGAAATCGTTCAACTGGCTGCTGGCATTATAAATAAAATTCTCTCTCTCGGAAAGGTTTGCGCGTTTCATTTTTAAACCATGCCATGACGTCCTTTATAGTTTGGTTAAAAACAGAATGAAACAGGCCAGAAAAAATCTACGAAATTCCCACCTCCATCAAATCAAATGCCTTTGTGGTGAAGCAAAAAGCTGTTTATTCTGAACTTTTAAACTTGCCTTTTTTTTCGTTTTGTTGCCGTCGTCGTTGTTCTTCCTTTTTTATGTTACAGGATCTATAGGGACGTTTCCCTCACTAAGAACGTTTGAAAAATTAGTGATTGGTATTCTGTGACAAACTAAAGCTCATTTTGTAATTTTTGGCGTCAAAGGGACACGTGACCAGCATTCTGTCTTTCCATTGGCTGTTACACTCACGGTTTCTTTACTTTATAACTGCAATTTCAGGGAATGATATTCCCCGGTAACGCTCGCTTGGTATTGCACAGTGGTTTGATAGTTACTCTTGATGACTGTGACAACAGGTAAGTAATATTAAATAGAATATAACAACAAAATATGCGAGGAAAGGAAAAGCTGCGATTTACCACACTTTTCATTATAATTCTATGACTTACGAGAGAGGTGGTTGTAATTTCGAGCTTAAAATTGTGGCCGACTTTTTGTTTTTGTTCAAAAGGTTTCAGCGAAATTAAAACTTGTTGTTTGTTTGATAAGCGTAACGGCCATGGCTTTGTAGAAGTGATCCTGTACCTGTTCCAGATATCTGCTTTACAGGACTTTTGACCTTCTGTTGTTATCACAATTAGTGGCATTGCTCGTCTTGTATTATTTATTATTTTGTCCTGTAATTACCAACCGTGTCTGGAAAAGA
>BLAZ01001082.1:243843-246885 GCA_014633955.1 Acropora tenuis
AAATACCATCGATTTATTTAAAAAATTTCCCAAATTTCACTCGCCTAACGTGAAATTATGTATAACAGTTTTGAAATATCACCCTTGGAATTTGTGCCAACTATCACTACAAATCATGCTATTACCTATACTGATACCAATTTATTTTAGTGTACAATTGTGGAGGCTACAAATCAAATCAGACACGTGATGAAAGTGATGGAGGTGTCTTTTCTATTACAGGTGTCTTCGTGGCAGAAGTTTTGGGTTGGTCTCTCTGGCAACTGGCTTCATTTCTTCCTTCCCAAACACAGAACATTTGGAAGGCGCGAGAGAGACTGTGTAAGTCAAATTCCTTTAGTCTTTAACTTCACGGAGCTTCCATCATTTTGGTTTTCTTTGTGTCATATATTAATTCTGTGCTTGTTATGTTGAAATTGTAGTTTAAGAAAGAGCCTCGTAAATCGGTGAATATCGCCGATTTTACTGTTCTCCTGTTGGACGATCCTCGTCACCCGGATGTATTTCAACTTACGGACAGCACCAGAGGTAAACTGTCTCAGTTTTGATGATGTGAGATCTTTCCCTTTCGGAGATAACAATTCTTGCTTGCTTTGGTTTTCAACTTTTCCAAACGATCTTGGTTAAATGGCCGTAAACGATCGCTACCGTCTGTGTTCGTGTGGCGGGCTCTTTTAGTTAAACTGCAGTTGCTGCAGTACTTAGGTGAAGAATATTCCCATTGTAACCGCATTGCAACATAAAAGGATTGGAAAAGTGTTCAACTGGGACGCTGATCACCTCAATGAAGGAAAAAATATTTGCGCGCACTTTTTTTTTTGGCATAATACAACACGAACCTAAAACATTTAATACATATTTATGTATTTATTGTTTTCTTCCTCTTGAACTCTTTTATTTTGCCACAAATTTAATATATTACCAACGAAAGAAGAAGGAAAAATAGAATTCAAAAGGCTCTGTTTGGAGTAATCGTTCCCTGTTAGAACCACTCTATCGCTTTATTAAACTTTTAGCCAGAGGGAAAATGAACAGAAACGTCCCAGAGATACGCTCCTCTGAGATAAATGGTGGTAACATTATTTGAACGAGTCATTCATAAGGCAGTTCACTTCATGTTGTCTTTTGTGCTGAACAAACAGCAAAACTGACGTTGATATTCCTTCAAAGGACCCATAATTGAGAGCTTCTATCGCCATTAACTCATTGATTCAACGTTTTCCCGAGTAGAGTTGTTTATATATTATAACTTCCTTGAATTGTCCTAGCTTCGCATGTCAGCAGATGACGTGAGGCATTGTCCTAGCTCCTCTTTGATTGGCTATTTTACTGTTATCGTGCAAGAGGTCCCTTGAGACTCGTTCGAAAAACTCGGGAAAAAGTTGACTCCAAGCCTCAGAACCCAGGGTGTCGGGGAGATGGAGGCTCCTACTTATAGACTCCTGTTTGTTTTCATTCCATGTTTACGCAGGAAACTCCTATAAATTTAAGGCGGGAAACAAACCGGCTGCGTTAACGTGGTACACGTATCTAAGGCAAGCTGCGAATGAGAATTACGTCAAGGTCAGTATTTGTCCATTTTTTTGTTTGTACATGATTGGGTAAGAAGTGCGCTGAGATGTTTCCTCCAATCGCGAACGGAGGTAATGGAGAACGCTTTTGATGGTCTGCCTCGATAGAGCATGCAATTGAGGCTCTTCGGTCTTAACCTTGTCACATTTGCTCAAAGGTTGGATACCGCTGACCGTCGGATAAATCATTATCCACTGGATAAGTGCCATCGCCATCAAAATCAATCCAGTAATCCATTGGGTCGTGATTTATGTATTGGATAGTGTCATCCATCATAGTTTTAGTCCGTGGTGGAGGAAATGAATTTGGTCTTTTAGCGACTCACAGACTTTCTTTTATTCCGGTTTAGACTCCACAAAATCTGATGACGTTTGAAGAAAGTGAAGAGCAACAAAGCTGACACGAATCCATGGAAAATAATGGGCCCCAGAATCGAAGGGGCCCAGTACGATTCACAGCGATCACCGAAATCTTCGTCGTAAAGAGTCCCTTGCGAGGTGTGCAACGGTTACTGAACATTCTGTAAAACCTGATTTCAAAGAAGAACACAACATCGGCATTCACTGGGGAAATGACGTTAGAAATTGTTATTCATGTCTGTAAATGTAATTTTACTGCAAAGATGATGTTCTTGGGAGAGAACCAAAGTTGTCCAACAGTCGAAAAGAGAAGAAAGTGATCGTTATTTTTGCAAGCAACTGTGATTTTCCATGTAAATATTCTCAATGGAGGCAAAGCAAGCAAGGATCCACCTCTTGTTGTCGTGTAAATTATTCAAGGATTCCCTTGTACAGTCGTGATGTATTTTGTCTCATTTTAAAGACTAACAAAATTCCTTTCACAGGATTCATTTGAAGGAAGTAAGTGTTTTGAAGAAATAGAAGAAGTTGAATTTTTTAATGATTTATATGCATTTTTATTCTTATCAGTGGTAGTGTTGCTCGATTATACCTAACTTTCACCCTACACTGGACTTCATCTAACTTTAGTATTTCATGGAACGTCATTGACGGAAATAATCAGTACCTCATTCATTCCTGTGGTGGAAAAAAAACTGGCTTATTTCTTTGTTTCGTCTTCTTCCTGGAAAAGCGTTTTAAAACTGTTTAGTGAGGAATAAATTTCGCTTCAAATTTTAGTTTGCGTTTTTAAGGTTCTGCTCGGATTTTTTTCGAAGAGTTGTTAAGTTTCGATACGGAATTAAGGCTACTTGCGAATTCGCGTAATTATGCTTAAAGAATATATTAACAATTTTCGGCAAATTATACTACAACCATGGCATGAATTACACTATTCAACCCGAGTAGCTGATTTTCATTAAACCGATTGTTGCTTCGTCGTGTTTTGGTTGCGAGTAGTATATTAGAGCATGGAATTTGCTCACGGCAGTGATCACGCGTTATAATAGGGAGTTTAAGAAACGAGGACGCGTTGAGTCTAAAACGCGGCCGGAAGTGACTTTTCCAATTT
>BLAZ01001082.1:264395-266895 GCA_014633955.1 Acropora tenuis
TTTCTACTTAGACAGATACCCATTCTTCTACGCGACGTGCTGTGTCCCCCCTCCTCCTCCACATCGCTTTGCCATTTTTCGTTGCGCCTGTTATGTTCACCTTGCTCTCTAGAGACTATAAAAAGTCAAAGAGGGAACTGTTGATGGTCTATACCTCCTCTGCACATGGAGATGGATTATTGAAGTACAAAGGCCCACAGGTTCTCGTCATCAAGTACGTGAGTTTGTTTCTTCTTGCTTTTCAGCGGACTGTTTACTGAAAGTACTGTGAAAGTCACACACCTTCACAGAATGGGTTCCCTGTTCCACGTCTGACACTGACAACTTGTATCTTATCGCTAATTCAACGGGGGCATTCCCTTTTTTGTTAAAACCAAGGTTTGTTGCTCTCTTTGCTTTGTTTTGTTTTGTTTTTTTTTTTGTTTTTCTTTTCTTGTTACTAAGGAGACGGGAGAGAAGAAAATTGATATAGAGAAGTCATCCGTTGCCTTGCATTTTCAACATTACATTAAAACAGTCCATGTTGCCGTTTTCGAAAGGAGCCAACGTTAACAGCGAAACTCGAGCAAGTCAGTCTATGTTTGCTCTCGTTCGATTGAATTTCTTACCCAAGGTTGTCAGTAGTTATGGTTGTTCCATGAAAGCAACAATTTTTTTTGTCTTAACAGGTTTTTTGTCTCAAACTATGGATAATCAAATTTCCGATTGCTTAATTATATTGTGAACCTATAGCTTACTTGTTCCGAGATGGAGGTCTTTGTGAGCCGGTTACACTCTTCAGGCCCACTCAATTTAAGATGACGCCCTGTTGACACTTAACAAACATGTTATAACGTGTTCACGTTGCACGTGAAAAATACATCGGATGTTCTGTCAGTATGCAATCCAGAGTCCAGAGGCCACTGTGTAGGGTGCATGTCTGAACACATGTTGAAATGCCCCAAACACGAAGCAATCAAATTGAAGCTGATTAAGAGCAATAACAGGAAATCACAAATGAAAGATATTAATCTTAATAAAAAAGATTCTTTCCGTGCATGTGTATCAGGTGATTTGTGAGAGTTATAAATTGAGAGATATCTCAGAAACTCACAAGCTCTTTTTTTTTCAGGAGCAACCCGTGCAACATGACAGCATCTATTGTTTTGTTGTGTGCTGCCGCCGTCGTACTGGCTCATGGATCGCCAGGTACTTTTTTGTCTGCTTATCGAAGTGATGAGGCATCGCGTTTAAAAAAGCCGTAGTATGTTTATTGTGCTCTCTTTTTAGGCTGTTGGCTTTGTTAGTAACCGCTTGTGGGGTGCTTCAGTTAGATTTCCTTTTCTCTTCCCCTTTTCAAGTTTTTTTCATCATTCATTTATTTGTATTTGACTAAGCACCAAAAAATATGACTTTTGCGGTCATTCATTTGTTTAAATTTGCTTAGCGCCAATCGTGTTCGGAAACCTCTTTACCTAATTAACACGGGGAAAGCTTTTGTTATGGTGAAGTAGTCACTGTTGGATGTCGGACGTTCGTTGGTACTTTCGCCTATAAGGAACTTTCCTAAAAATACAACTTATTCCATAAAAGAGTCGTTAACGATCACGCTCTTTCTTGATACCTTGGGTTCATTGGTTCTCGATCGATATCTTGGGTTCGCAGAATTATATGTCTCGTATTAGTTGGGTATGGCCATGTCGACTGTAAACAAGGACTCGGTTGAAAAAGAAACTAAAGACGGTTTTTGGGGCTTGTTTTTCTGATTGAGAGCGATCTTTCCTCTTCAGTGCATCATGCAGGGCATGAAGATGGACACCCAGTAAATGCTGATAGAATTCACGGCTTATCGAAAGAACAAATGGGCGATATGCTTTCTGTTCGTTGGTGCGTCACTGATCCGTGTGAACTGAAAAAGTGCAAAAGAATGGCCACAGAGTTCAACTACATGGTCAGCCCTCGATTGCACTGGAGCTGTGTCATGGAAAAGTCCAAGGAGGGTTGCATGGAGGCAATCAAAAATGGTAGAGCAGACGTTATGATGGCAGAAGGAGATGAGATTTACAAGGCAAGCAAGGTATATGATCTTATGCCGATCATGGCTGAGAAATTCAAAGGCCCTCATCAGAACCATTACTCCATTGCTTTGGTGAAGAAGTCAACAGACAAAATCAACAACTTCAAAGATATGTCTCAAAAAAGGTCCTGCCACTCTGGAATGGATTCAATGGCTTCATTTAAAACACCGATGTGTTCGCTAATCCAGGAAGAGATTGTACCGAAGGTCGGGAACATCTTTGAGAGCGCTGCAGAGTTCTTTAAGGAGAGCTGCGTACCAGGCGTACTGCACGCAAATTTCAACCCCAACATGACCACTCCAGATTCTTTGTGCAAACTATGCCAGGGTATGTCAAACATTCCTTGAATTTTCATTAATACACTAAAGCTGAGACATTACAGTTTGCGACTTATTCGTATTCCCACAACATTCCTATTGACCCTTCGAGATTCGTCAATATTT
>BLAZ01001082.1:501437-503937 GCA_014633955.1 Acropora tenuis
CTATTATCTCACATAATAACACTAGACTGAATGGGAACTGAGCTATATCATTTCTTTTTTAAATTAACTGGAACAATAGTAGAAAAAAATAATTTGTTTGGCCTATAATCGCTTTTACAAATTTTTGTATTACCAGTAATTAGATCTTAACAGGAATGCGAACAAAACAAAGGAGGCACAAAAGGGGTATTAATCTAAAACAGGCTGTTCAGGCCTTGATGTAAAGGTCAAAGTTTCTTCAAATCTAACTTGTGAAGTGAAATTGTTTCAACGACGCATCTTGTAACATAGAATCATTTCTCCAGCAGTGCGACTTCTAAAGTAAATTAATCCAGTGATGTGACTTGTAGAGTAAAATGAATCCAGCAATACAACTTGTAAAGTCATATTATTCTCCACACAACATTGCAGCAACTCTGTCCCTTGGCTCCAAGCAGGAACATTCTTTTGGCTTGTCAGGCAAGACGTCATGTATTTTAGTCTGACTGCACTGTTGATATGATCTCACCTAGCAAGTAAACTGAGGTTTCTTATTAGCTAATCGGTAAAAAAAATTCCCCCAAACGTAACTTTTCAATGAGTAATTACCTGAGTTAACTTCAAAGTCTTAGCATTGGAACAGTATCAGAAACGTTTACTCAGAGATTCCAAGAGCGGTTGAATTTTCTTTTAAACAACTTGAATTTCTGTCAGTTTGGGTCACATTTTCCTTTGACGATTTTTTTGTTTTATTTTATTATTATTTTTATTATCATTATTTTTCCGATTCGATCCAATGATTCAATGAGATGATCTGATCCAGGCTTTGTCGACAGTCACAACACAATTTTTTGAAAAAAGCCATGGTTAAGAACTCGAAAAGACAAGGACAAAATCAAAGTACCAGGCCTGTCGTGGACAAAGCTCATCTTACCTTGAATGAAAAAGATCATCTGGGTGATTCAAGTCCTGAGAAGGGCTGTTGTTTGTGACTGACGTTTCGACAACCTTTGGGGAAGCCATCCTCAGAGTCAAGTGATAGTCTTAATCTGTTAAAAATTCTAAAACCCTGGTGAGCGATTTTATTGGTCAGTTTCTGCCATTTTTTCTGCATTGTCCACCATTTGATAATTTTTGTCATATTCTTGTCCCAGACCGTTAATTTGCAAAAAAATATCCTTATGAGCATGCGTGAGAGCTTGAGATAATTCCTGAATGTATGGGTCTCATGCGAGATGCACGAGACTTGGTGTGTCTGACTTGGAAGAACAGTAAAAAGAAGAATTAATGGCTAAACAAGAGAAGGAGTAGATAATAAGAGGGTGATGATATGGCGAATTTCAGCCCAGTTTCTGAAAGAAAGAAATCCTCTTGAAATGAAAGTGGATGAAAATCATAGCCCAGTTTCAGAAACTTGTCAAGGATTTTCAGTTAGGGCAAACAGGTTGAAAAATCCATGAAAAGTCCATGTGATCAAAATAAAATTTCAGCGCAGGCTGAAGAGACAATGTGAGCATGTGCCATGAAGTTGTTTTCAGGGAAACAAGATGACTTGTATTACAGCATATGTGCTGAAATTTGTCATGTAATTGCAACAATATTTGGCTACGTACCCTAATCAGCTCCCCAAGGGTTGTGTCTTTTCAATATGGATATGACATTCATATTGCTTTTAATGGTGATACTGAGAAATTTTAGTGTTTACATAATACAATAGTAGCCATTTTCTTCAACAGCAACAATTGATGTGAAGAAAACGATCTTTGACTTGTGTACAGACATCACTGACTGTTTTGTGGCTGTTATCGAGGTACAGTTATTTTGATCCTTTTTTTTATCCATAATGCACATAACAAAATTACACAGCAACTTCCGGTTCAGAAGTGACAGAAGTGACAGGTGTACTAATGCCACCAAAAGGAGTCAACAAGTTTCACGCCGCCGAAACAAAAGATTTGGTTGGTTCTTACCCAAACTGTGTTGTTCAGTAGCCAATCAAAAGAGAGTTTTCGCACATTCGCCACAATTATTGTAACTGGCACTGAATTACTATATTTTCTCTGAATTTACTCTCTTTGTGAGCTGCTGTCAGCCAATCAGAATCAAGTAATTTTGTCAGGGAATGAAGTAGCGATTGTGATCTCAATTTCCTGTATTTAATTTGCTTGCACACTTTTATCATCCGGAATTCATGCCATTTTCATTTCCCACCATTGGCCTCAGATGAATTTCACAGCACTTTGCTCAAATTGCCACATAAATTCGCACTCACGTGACTTATCCCGCACTTTGTGCCGTGGCTGCTCAATGGATTCCAAGGTGAATGTACAATCACAATATGCCTTTCCACAGTTTTTCTCTGTTTTTTTTTCAGTATTGTTATTTGCGCACTGATGTTATCTTCTTTCATTTAAGGAGGGGGCCGCCTCGGATGAAAGCGTGTGTCGAGTGTACGAAGTTGGACGCATGCGAGGAGCTGAGGATGAGCAGGTTAGTTATTGAAGGAGGCTGTGGTGAGCAA
>BLAZ01001082.1:591144-596144 GCA_014633955.1 Acropora tenuis
ACATGGAATTTATTTGTTCTATATGATAAAGAATTAAAATATACCGAAAAAAATGCCTTTTTATTTCAAATTTCGCTTCTTTGACAGTCACGAAAATAGCACTGACGTGATCTAATGTCAATGTAAAATGAAGCGAACTGATTGGTTGCTATGCTTAGCAAAGAATTGTGATTGGTTCAAATTCAAAATTCAAAAATTTGAAAAAAATTGGATCGAGCGCTGTCGTCATCTATGCGTCTGTCCTCTAATACATCATAGGCGAGAACCAATCACAGTGCGAGAATAACTGGGGTTATTATATAAAGAATGACAATGGAACAAACGATTGCGCATTTTGCCAGTTGTCTCCAATTAAATGATATTTTCGAAGCGGAAGAACAAAAATGAGTAGTGTGTATTTGCAGTTTTTTTCTTCTTTTTTTTTACGAGAGAACTTGGAGAGCTTTGGGGCACAAAGTTAATGTTAGTAACAGCCATGTGTGATAAATTTTTGATGAGGGAAGACATCGCAGGAAACCCACTGAGTCGGGGTAGACTGAAGCACAGCCCACATGCAATGATTGTAGAGGTGGGAGGGGTGGTGAAGACCACTAGGCCAGTCTGACTGCCCAACTCAGTCCACTTTCGAGGGGGCTGGAAAGTTATGACTACTTCGCCAATCTGGCGTTTAACAGAAGACATTTGGGCCAGTGAAAAGTCAAACAGTGACTTTAACATGTCACGAAATTTTTGAGACACGTCACGCATTCTTTTTTTTTTCGCTTTCGATTGCAGGAATCCGACGAAGGTGCGGAAGACGACGATGTTGATGACGATGACGAAGACGACGAAGACAACGAAGATGACGACGACGACGACATTGAAATCGTACTTTCCGGCGACGACGAAGATTCCGATGACGACAGCGACACGATGGTGTTTTAAAAGTCACTCAAGGAGCTATGGAGCCGAAGCTTCGTTGCTAAGGGAACGTGTCGTACTCGTGTCAATCTCTCGAACAGTTAGTGAGCGAATTTATATCTGTGATTTCGCAGAACAACTATTTCTTACACAGTCAGAAGTATATTTTATAACTGCCATGAGAATCCTGGTAAATTTTACGATTTAAATTAAAACAAAGAAGAGGGTAATTGGATGCAAAAGATCTTGTGCCTTCTTGGTTGCCTATCAACAATTTTGTTTTCATTTTTTTCTTTGGGGTTAACTACAGACTACTTTCATAAACGGCGGTGTATTTGCTCTTTCCCTGTTCTGTTTATGTTGATTAGACCTACTGGCCTCACCGATGTTGGAAAGGCTTTATATTAGCATTGAGAGAAAAGAATATTAAATTTGATCGCCATTATGAAAGCGTTCGATGGATTTACATCTTTTGCACACTAGGCGATCTTTTCAGCTTTAGGGCCCCGAAAAAGAAGTAATTCGCGTTTATTCAACGGTGTAATTGCCAATCTCTTTGTAATCGGCAAGTTTAAGGATTTAAAGTTACAAAGCGTTGGATGCATCGATTGCGTTAAACTGAGGCTTGCGTTAAATTCTTGATGGTGTTTGGAGCGTGATCTGAGCCTTAGCTCACACAAACTCGATACCAGGATCCTAGCTGCTGTACCACGCCCTTTTAAAAAGCGCAGACTTCATTCACTTGCAAAAGACTATTTTAACAGTTGCCCATATCTCTCGCCTGATAGCCCGTATTCTCCAACAGTAAAGTAAGGGATTCAGCGAAGAATTGACTAGTATTAATGTTGCTCCCAAAAAGCGAACCATGTTTGTAATACTCTCCTCTCCTCGCACTTGTATTGCAATGAACACACACAAAGGCGGCACATAAAAGCACAAAAACGCCACATACAAGCAAAGCATGTCGTAAAAGGAGCGCTTGTAACGCACGAGGCTGAAACCACTTGTTTTCCCCTGGGATGTTATCTCCCCGGGGCGATCATTGCCCCTGCGGCTATTTTGAAGGGAAGAGGCGGATTGCCCTCCTGTTTCTTTCTCGTGGCGTCGGAGCGTGAAGTAAATTTTTAAGTAGCATGTTGTCATGACTGTTGTAAGGATTATCAAGCCGACGCTGGCGTGAATGTTGAAAATTCGATAATCATAGATAAGTATGAAAGTTTCAACGCATTTGAGAACCCACATGAACCCTAAGGCGACAACAACTCTTCTGAAGGTCACTATCCTGCGGTATCGCGTTTGGAAATGCAAAGCGAGGAAGCGATCGATTGCAATTAATGCTAAGAAGGAGACCGAGATATTCGGAAAAAACCAGTTCGTCAGATAGAACGCAGTTGCAAGGATACGGGACACCTCGTGGTAACCATACATGGCCGTTACAACGGCTGAAATATAGGCAGGTTGGACAACAACTCCAACAACCAAATCCGCTAAGGCCAGATTGAATAGAACCGCCTTGAATACCGAATGTACTTGAGTCAAAGGAATCTTCTTCAAAGCCACGATAACGAGTGCGTTTAAGATCGTTGCTGTGAGCGAACAAACGGCGTTGACTGTAAGATCGACCACGTACAACGGAAATGGGATCTTAGGACTCGGGTATGGACCCTGTAGAATCTGGGAAAAATTCACGGACATTTTTTCCAAATGGCAGCAAACTTTGAGCTACATCGTCATCAAATCGGGCGCGTATGGTCTTGAGTCTTGTTCAAGCCCTAAGAATGGTAATTCACGCGATGTAATCTTGACAAAATAATTGCAATGTTATTACCATTTCGGTTTCTTTTACGATGTTCGTTTTTCCAAATTGGAAATCACGGAGACCAAACAATTTGTCTGTTTACCTGAGCTTCAACTGAGGATGACAAAGGCGTACTTCCTGTTTCTTTCGCTTGAAAACGCGTTCAATACCAAACTGATGTGTCATCCACTTCAGTCACATTTCCTTTTGTATTGATTAGTTATATGAAAATTGAACTTCTGTTCTTACACTCAATACCAACCAACACCCAATATTTGTTTCCGATACGTGTTAAAACCGCAGCCGTTAGCCAAACCTTCCAGTTCGTACTGCTCAATTTTTTGCCTGGTTCTACCCTTTTATTTTGAAGATTACGTCAAGTTTAAGAATAAAGAAAGAAATTGTATATTTTTTTCTCTTCCTATAGCTTTCCTAGTTGTGAAGTGAGATGTTATCCATTGGCTTATAACGTGGAAACATCGAGATTAGTCTCATAAAATTTTGCATAACTGTGTTTGTAAACTATAGTGAACTCCAAGGTTTGCTTTTAAAACACTGAATTTGAAACGCAAAGAGGAAGCTCTACTTCCGAATTATGAATGAGAGTTTTATTACATGAGTCTTCCGATCTTTTCATTGGTAAACATTCGTCTTTAAATGCTCTAAGGAAACGTTGAAACAATGATGCATTTGAAGCTCTTTTTTTTCCGACGAGAAGTGCTGATTTGAAACTCCTTAACGGTTGACATTTTGTCTTAGAAGTGAAGATTGTTAAAAACAACAATGTTGTTGTTAACGGGTATCATATAGCTTACCTGAATTACTAACTGTTACTGTCTGCGGAGGCTGAATAATTATTTTCATCGAAGTGTAACAATATCATGGAATTGTTTCGTTTCAGTAACCACGACAGAAAACTTAGTTGGGCCTGTGTAGAGGTTTTGTCAGTTTAGGTTTATGGTGTTCGTTCGGCTTGAGAAAGAAAAACAGAGATCCTTAGTGGAAAAAGGTACGGTAGTACCTACTTACGACCAACGGTGAACTTTTTCACCTTTTTTCGGCTAACAGTTTGAGTTTTTGTCCGTTTTACGGCTAACGACACCAGTTTAACTTACGTTGTTTCAGTTCTCTTGTGGTTAGAAAATGATCCTTATGTCGTCACATATAACTAACGGTTTTTCGTATTGAGCTTTTATGCCAAAGAGAAGCAGCGCTTGGATGACATAATGGCTATCATTCATGGGCAATAAATACTCCTGAAATATCTTATCAGGCTGGAATAATAAGGAACTGTCATGATTTTAAAGATTATTGACATAAACAATAGGAATAATTTGACAATTTGAACTCTTAACGGTAAAGGCAGATTTGGGAAATTCTCGCATTTTCTGCATTATCCAAGTTATTTTGGGCTTGGTTTAACTGAACGTGTGCAGGCACACGAATACCCGAGTAAGGAGTTCAAAGGCTCAATATCTAACAGGTCATTAGAGAAACTCAAGTTTTCGACTGTAAAAAGATGTGAGGCTTTGTAATCTTTTGACCCTTGGCAACTAGTTTTACACCAAATTTTCGACTTTCAGTTCCTCACCACATGCAATTTCTTCAGAAATTAACTGTTCGCTAGAGAAACTTCTCCGGTCCGAAGTCAACGATCTCTGTGATGCAACCGTGGCATTTTGTGCATGACATTTCCCGTGCATTTACCCGAAAGCTAATGGCGTTTTCTGCGTGAATTCATTGGTGAACTTCCGGATCTGACTGTCATAGCAACATTAACCTGACGGCCGAAACGAAACAAAATAGCTTCTTCTAATCCAAATCCTTTGCGCAAGTGTTTTCTATCTTTGTCTGCTCTTTGGGTTTTGAGTGTTGTTTGTACTGAAACAGCTATTCACCAAGAAGTTGCTAAGAGTGATGGATATTAACAAATTCGCCCCCTTCCAACACGGTCTTTTATTTTCAAGCTTTTTTTTATTCCTTTCTCTTTAATTTTTTTTCACAGCAAGAATTTTGCAGCTGTCATTGTATGTAATGTTAAGATGGAAATGTTGGCGTTGCAAGACGCGTTTGGTCGTTTAACGCCACAAATCAATGCAAATCAATAATATGATTTGTTGAGCGAGTAAAAAAATCGTGCTGCAGGTGCGGCACACATTAAGTAATTCCAAAATTCCTTATTTGGAGTTCTGATAACGAAGCGAGTCTTCCCCGGCTGGTAATCCTGCGTTTTGTATTTCTACATTAAAAAACTGATCGTTCGTGCTTATACAGTTAAAGAATACTTAATGCAAGAGGGATG
>BLAZ01001082.1:638591-641091 GCA_014633955.1 Acropora tenuis
GGCGTGGATTTTTGTTTTGATTGCAAACGTGGTTCTCACGTGAAAACTCACTTTATCAAAGCAAAGCAAACTTGTGAGATAGATTTATTAATACTTACTTATTCGAGCAATCTAGAATCTGTATGGCCGGGAACTCCTTTTGATATGAAATCTCCTTTATGCCTGGAAAACTCCTCAAAAACTTCACCAGAAACATTGAGCGTGAGATACAAATTTTAGGAAATTTTAGCGATTTTTTCGACGACAATTTGAGAAGAAAAGACACAATTTTCACATGCCTCCACTCATAACGAGCGACGTGGAAATTTTGTACCGCGCTTGCACATCCGGGACAATCACTCGGTTCACTTCCGAAAAGTCCTGAGTCTTGTCAATCTTGTTCCCGGGCGGGACGGGACCGACGGGACCGACGGGACTACAGGTGAAAGCAGCGCTAGGTTGTCTAACATCATTTAGGGAGATATTTTCACACTTTGAAGGAGCACATGCCATAATCAAGGAACCTGATCTCAACGATTATCACTTGAAGGTACAATGAAAGCTTATATCAATGCATCGATGTTGTTGTTTTGCCTCCTAATATTTCCATAAAAAATTCTTTTGTGTTTAAAACAAGCGCAAACCTAAGTGTGGGTACTCTGTGGTATTACTGCTTTTCTTCGGCTGTTCGGCTCTGTAATCGTTCTATTTCGGTTAATCTTGGTTAGTGGAAAGGGATCTTAGTCCCTCTCGACCATTATCTTAACAACTTGCCTGTGTTGCAATAAAGTGAACGGCATAATCGAGGAAATTAACTAGCAACATTGGCGATTTTCTGCTATTATTTAAGATGGTATGACTGATCATTGACGGTAAGTTAGTTTTAAGCTGTTTTTTTTCTTTTATTGAAAATGTCTTGATTTAAAGAAGGAAATTTAAATGCATCTATTCCCGATGGACTCTTGCACAATTTTTAGATTTTCTCTTATTAAATCTTCCAAGCTTTGGTTTGGATCTCAAATGTAAGAGCTGAATTTGTTGTTTAAAACAATTACTTCTGATATTTTTTTAACAGCGAATGAAATTATCTATGTCAATAATAAACGTGAACATGAGGAATTTCCAAGAAAACGGAGTTGAAAGAAAGGATCATGTTACGCAACTAATAATATACATACAAAAATTTCTGCATTCTGATCTGATTGGCAGAGAGCATGTCAATTAATCCCAAACAGTGCAAAAATTGAATTTTTTTGAGTCCAGAATAACGAAATTAGGGCAAAAAGTTGAAATTAAAAATGATTGACTGGTACTTTGAAAAACAGCAATAAAAAACAAAATGGCGGACAGGTTTGCTAAGAGCAGCAACATCTTAATTCAAAGTTTAAAGGATAATGCCAAAAACAAAAACACGCACCAAAGTAGAAACAAGGCGGAGCGTGTTAACCATTTAAGGCAAAATATAAACAAACTGCTAGTTGTTTGTCTGAAATGTTTGCACGTATATTATTAACAAGTAATCTCATGATTTTTCTCATGCAATTTGGAATAAATAAGTACTTTTCAAAGACCCCAAATTGCACTCGCCCTAAGGGCTCTTGCAATTTTGTCGGTCTTTGAAAAAGTTACTTGTGCTTATTTATTCCAAATTGCACTAGAAATCATGTAATTACCTATACAAATTTACCATTTTGTTTAACTGTAACTTTTTCTGAGAAATCCACTCTATTTGCTGCAAACATTTCAGGTAAGAAAAGTCCATGAGCACTTTGTTGTAAGTTAATAATTAATATCATCACCACCAACATCATAATCGTCATCACTAAGTTACTGATGCGAGTTCATTAATATAAAATAATATTATAAAACAGCTTGGATACTACGCTCGTTCAGATTCGGGAAAAACCTATGGGTTATTGTGCTGTTAAACTCAGGAAAAATTGCAGCTACTTACAAAAGTTTATTGTCTTACGAAAGCAATGTTATTGACCATATTTTCTATGAGTTTACTAGCATGATAAACCGACACATGTTTTCTATGAGTTTACTAGCATGTTAAACTGACACAGGATGTTGAGAGAACACATAAAAAGCTTGTAAATCATGAGCCTGGAGGCATGTTATTTACAAGCTTTTCTTGTGTTCTCCCAAGATACTGCTTAAATAACTGAGTTACCACATGCATTCTATTTGGTCAAAACCTATGGTTTATTGTACCAGCACAGTCATAAAAATCATTGGGTATCATCCATCATGGTGAATTCAAAGAGAAGACAAATGACTACATTAGAAACCATATATTCTTGTGAATTTCCCTTTTGCGGCTTATTAAGCAATTAACCACATTTCCAATTGATCTTCTGGCCTCAGGCTCATGATTTACAAGGGTTTCCTTGTGTCCTTCTGTCTTCCTGCATGGGTTTATTGTACAAGGAAAGCCATAGAAATTCAAACTATTGCTTAAAACACCATTTACAGGGTCATTGTAGACTAAGTTTTATTCCTTTTCTCCAAATTGCAG
>BLAZ01001082.1:666951-669451 GCA_014633955.1 Acropora tenuis
AGCTGCACTTCACTGATGCACTGGAACTTCTGTAAATCAGCCAACTATGGGAATTATCTTGTCGTCGGAATTTTATGAGCTGTGATTAGTTTTTCAGCTTTGAATAACCCCGTATAAAGCTCATTCTGCATGTCAATATATTCCAAGCAAGTTCTTGTTAGTAATTCGGAAAATGTCACTGAATTTTTTGTTTCATTTCATACAGCTTTAAGACTTGAAGCAGAATAGACTTGCTGTTAGCTTACGATAGAGAAAAAGTAATGCTCTTCTAAGACTATTGAGAGGGCACTTTTCATAGTGGTCAAAAGTAAATTAAAGCACCTTCACTTATACACGGTGGTGTTTAAAGCATAGAGCTTGAAGGGCCGTGTCTAGAAACAGAATAGAATATAGAGAGTTCATTTAGAGAGGGTAGCATGTAATGGTCGTGAATGACTAATTGAACTTGTGGCCCTTTCAGTGCAGGCATGAGTCGGTCTTGTTGAGGGAGGAAATGGGAGTACCGAAAGAAATTGAATCATCGAAGTCATGTTGAGATTGATGAAGTTATATTAGTGGTGGGAAGAATGATTGATGACCACCCGGCCCGCCTGACTTCCCAAGAAGTACAGCACGGGGGATTTCCCAGATAATCACCCATCCAATCATCAACCCCGTCCAACAGGGCTTGACTTCGGTGAACAAGCAAGAACGGTGTGTCCCTTTGGTGTGAGCCCCAGTCATCAACAAATAAACAGGTTTAATGCATCCCAACTGGTATTAGGTAACCAGCTGGCTATTTACAAAGCGTGGTGGATTTGAGTTAGGAACCACCGTCGAAGACAAGTCCAAGCAGTGGACAGAACGGGATTTGCATGAACGCGGATTATCGGCTTGCAAATCCAGCGTCCTAACCACTAGACTAAGTCGCCTCCTCTGGTGGTAGTGTGGCTCTATGATGCTATGCAGTGAGTCCAAAAGTGTTTTTCGAGGCACTGGTGACAACTGAGACAATCTTCAAAGGACATGGGAGAGAAGGGAACCATCTTGAAAACGAAGATCTGCAATCGGCTAAACGGGACTACAGAAGACAACTTTGTTCGTTATCATTTTTGGAAGTCTAAGATTTATTCTTTGAATTTTGTTTACGTTTAGAAGGCTTGCTCGATGGAAAGAAAAGGTAACACCGTGTTCTTGACATCGCCGCATCAAAGCTATGCTTAAAGAAGTAGTGGCCTCATGTTGGTCACAGTTCTCTTGGCATGCTTAGTACAAATTTACTAGGTTGCCTTTCGTTTTTTCAAATTGACGTCCTTCACTGGGTTAGAGCATCCGGGGTTTGCTGGAAACAAATCGATGGCTGTTCCTCCAAAACCGTTAACTCCAATAAGAAGGAAGTCTTGCAGCTCAGTCATCTTCAACGACTCTACTTTGGCGGTCTTAAGATTATTTCCGATCACAGCAAAAGATCCTAGTGCACCGGTAGAAGGAACGATGCAACAGCCGGCTGTCCACATGGATCTAGGAATGCTGACTTTAGGGGCGGTCTTAGTTCCAAGGTCTCGAAGCTCACCCTGGATCGCTTCTAGCTTACCCGCTTTTTCCTGAAGGCTAACCTCTGAGATGCCAGTGATTAGGTACAGGTCCCCACCTTTCGGACTACACTCGCTCGTAGCATATTCTCTTATCTTTTTTTCATACGTAGACCACTGGCCGGTGTTAAATCCTGAAACCTGTGGGACAGCGTTTGTGTAGGTGAAGGTTGAGAGTATGTGCGGTTTAGTGAAGGAGTATGTCTGTGCAGGGAGAAGATGACCTTTATCGTAGGTCTTTTGAGGATCGTACGTCAAATCGCTTGCTTGTTTGGCTATACCTGTATGGAAGTCAATAAAGCAGACATCTACTCAGTACAGTGGAACGCCGTCCTACGACCACCCCGTTAATCCGGCCATCCCGATATTATGACCACTTCTTTGCGGCTCGAAAATCCGACCACCCCGTTCTAGCAACCAACGACCACCTTTTGGAGCCCTCAGTCCTAAATTTTCTTCATAAAATAACCCCGTTAATATGGTCATTCAAACTACCTGGTAAGGCTTAGGAATGAAAACGGATACAATCGGACAAACAATATATTAATAACGCATTTTAAAGCCAGTAGAAGCCGTTTGAACTATGTAATAATTGTGTAAAGCGTTGTAAGCTCAGTACGCAAAAAAGCTCTTCGAGACATTTCACTAAAAGCTCCTTCCTTTTTATAACAAGGAACTGAAATAAGTGAGTGTATTTCCTTATGTTGCACCATAACTTGACGCTACCCCATTAATACCACGATCCTGTTTACAGGACCAAATGTCCATTGCGTAACGGTGGTCGTATTAAGGGGGTTCCACTGCAATAATCTAGATCTGATTCCCGACGTACTTCTTTTTTTATGAGAACTAAAAGTCAGTTGCGAAGGTCTTTGGTTTGATCATTTGTTTAAATAAGTAGTAGAAACAAAGACAAAATAAATCTAAAA
>BLAZ01001082.1:755317-757817 GCA_014633955.1 Acropora tenuis
GGCGATTGCGTGACCGCTTGCGTGACCTACCAACATATCCTGGTGTACCACACGCAGTAGCCATCATACTGCCATCTTCTTCTGTCTTGGATAATCCAAAATCACTGATCATTATTTTAGAATCATCTTCAGGACTGATACAACAAAAGAAGATGAAAGATTTTAACCGCTCACGTCAATGACTTATGATTAATAGAATTCTTGCATTTTCCCTGTCTCTGGTAACAGAAAATTTAGGATCTTACATTAACACAGTTAGACTGTACAATTTTAAATGGTGAGGGGAGGGGGAGGGGGAGGAGGAGGAGCGGGGAGGGGTGGGGAGGGGAGGGGTGTGGCAATCCTAGACTATAGTTACTGTTTTAAGGGTAAAAAAATGCTGTGCAAACTTTTCCCAGTGTAAATTAAAGTCACTCCAACAGAACATGCTTTACTTCTTTTCTTTCTATGTCATTTTGGAAAATTTACCCTGTATAAAATTCGTAAGTATTTATCGTCGCTCAGAAAAATAAAAATGCAATTTTCTGTCCAAGAAGATGAATTTCAACTTACCTATAATAAAGAAGGTTTTCAGGCTGAAATTAAAGGGAAACAAAAATGAATTTAAAAAAATGAAAAATAAGTTTGAACAGGCTGACTCTGTTACATGAGTGGGACAAGGGGATTTGCGGTGTCAATGTTTTTTTGATATGGAGATGCAGTGAATAAAATCTCAATTTGCGGTGTTGCGGTGATCTCAAATCTTACAGTGTGCCATAGTGACGATGTTTCGTCACCTTGCAGTGATGCCGTGTTCATTAATTTTTAGGGGGGTGTTGCGGTGTTCAGCCCCCCCCCCCATGTCCCCCTCTTATATGCAACACCAATACTTTAAGGGCATCACAGATGCTATTAGAACTTCAACCTTTTACTCAAATAATAGAGAATCAAAATAGCTTTCTTTACTGAAGTGGATTGAAAGAAAACTTTTAATAATTTTCCCCTGGATAAGTTTTATAGCTTTCACCTCCTTTCAGTTCTTGTTTGGAGAAAACCCTCTCGGCCTCTCACTAGAAAGAAAATACATCATATAGAAATCACCACAATAAAGCCAATGGCATACTTACTTTTAAATCTCTATGGACTATTCCTTGGCCATGTAAATAATCAACTGCTAAAAGGACTTGTCTGATAAGATCACTGGCATCCTTCTCTGTGTAGCTACCTTTCTCAACTATTCTGTCAAACAACTCTCCTCCCTGCACCCTGAAACAAAAAAAAACAAAAAAAAAAAAAGATGCAAGAAAAGGAAATGACTTTCCATCATTTATCAGATAGTGAATACTATTATCAATATCACTGCCAACATTATCACCCCGATGAAAAGGAGTCATTTTGGCAATAACAGCAAGGTATCCAAAACTTGGCCACCTCCCACGTGCATACATATCTTGACAGACACACAGCTAAAACCATATATCAATATTTTCTTCTAAAATTGGCATTATTTAATCAAACATTAGTTTCTCCAAACACATCAAAAGCTCACAGACATGCAACTCAATAGCTTTATTGCGTCAATTCAGCCTACATCCTTCAGCCTAATCCAGAATGCTGATGACATAACCAAATTGTTTGGCTGAAATTGAGAGACTTTGCTGGCTATGTTATGATGACAAAGTTTTCCGTGACTATACTTTTTCTCAAGTGAGAAAAAGTGCCTTACTTTAACAAGGTTTCTTGACAATAGAATCAAAGTTGAAATAAAAATATTTGTAATGGGAACCAAAACGTCTACACTTGCTGGTACACCCCTATCTTTAAGGCGCTTTTCATTTGATGCCATGTAGACATCACATTCTCTTCGTTATATCTTGAGAGCTACATGAAGTTATTATTTTGTTATCATGATCATATTAGGCCTGGCTCTTATCATTAAACATTTTTCCTTAAACGACAGCCACTGATCTTTCGCATAATTCATGTCACGTTTCCAATATTTGCATTTTCCTTAAAAACACAAGGAAATAGAAATTGAAATAGCTGACCTAATTGGTTGCAAATTCAACCAACTGAATATCAATAAAAAGTTAGATCATCGTCAGCACATTTACACTCTAAAATCACTCCAAATCACACAAAGGTAACACTGTAACCTGCTCTATGTCAAGCCAATGTTCCATGATCAAGTTTTCACTCAACGTGGGACTTCAGAAAATGGAATATCGCAATATCACGGAAACAGCTGTGGTTTTCAATAACAATAACACCCAACCGGAATATTTCTTATAAGTAAACATTTCCTAAGTTATTGACGCACTCTTACAACTCTTAAAACGGATAATTTGGCCTCATTTTTAAGTGTACATGGCACAAGAAACGTTCGATTTACTCTGTCACTCTTCCCATTAGAAGAACAAACATGGCTAAACTTATCTTGCAGACATATTTATTTTTCCAATTCTAAGATTGCATGGTCGGAAAACGTTTGCAGATTAACTTGCATTATTCATAAATACGT
>BLAZ01001082.1:760317-762817 GCA_014633955.1 Acropora tenuis
TATGTGTTCGAACAGGATTTCAATACATCTCACTTCTTCAGCTTTTCTTTTGCAATCATTTCGTATAAGAGAATCGCAATACGTGCTAAGTTGAAAAACAGGCAGGGAAAAATACATCAAATGGAGTCATAAAAAAAATTTTAGAAACAAATTTATCAGGGTTGAGGAATCGCTTATAAAATATTGGTACTATGAAGGGCTTTATTGCTTTCTTTTAAATTTTGTCTTGACAGTTTGACAGGTGATGAAATAATAACATACAATGAAAACTGACAGATAGCCAAATATCAGAACCAATTACACTTTCTTGAGCTGAGTAAAAAATTTAAAACGATTCTTCAAAACACACGATAGTTGTAAGTGCTTCGTGTCTGTCGCTTGAAAAACATATATAGTGATATTGTTAAAGAAAACTGGTCAAGAAAAATCATTAATTTGCATTATGTATTTGGCTTTCAAGGGAATTGCCGCAAGATTTTGACAGCTGTTTTCCTTATCCAGTAAAATTGCGTATATCAACAACTCGCTTCACCAGAGATGAAAATCACGCCCTCAATTTCAGGAAACTGAGGTGAACTGGGATCTTCTAGCACTCGCTGGGACACTCGCGCAGATACTCCCGCGTCAAATTCTTCGTGATCCAATTTACTTTAAATAAGCAAGCCTTGAGCCGCATGTTTGTTAGGAATTCTTCGAGAGCTGCTTACAAAGCTGAAGCAAAATACATCCGGAAACTTTCAAACCGTTTTCTGTACTCAAAGCCAGATTAACAGAGGCAGCTATCAAAAAGCGCCTTAGTAACTTTTTTTCAACATAATTTTGCACTTATTGCGGGCCTATCGTGTGACAATCACCCAGACCAACGTCCGGATCTTGCTTTCGTGTACAGGACACCCATGAAAAATATCAGAAATGTAGTTAACTGTGTTAGAAGGTGCCACCGTAGCATGAAAGAATCACCTGATCCTGATAAGCGATCTGATCAGCAAGTATGAAGAATTAGCCACAAAGGAAAAAAGAGAGATTTAACATTGAAAGAAAGAGTACGAAATACGCGCATACGTCCGGTGATACCCAGACCACAGGAATGGGGCCCGTTTCTCGAACGTCCCAAAATTCTTCGGGCCCGAAAAGCCATACAAAAAACTCCTACCTTCTTTTTCGCTAAAGGTGATCTTTTCAGATGCTGTAAAGGGAATAAAAATTAAAATAGCAGCGAAGTGTCGTGCCTCGAGACGCCTTCGTTTTGAATATACAAAGAGAATTATGTCATCCGAAATGTGCCCGAGAAGTTTCGGGACTTTCGAGAAACGGTTCCCTTGTGCAACGTATTTCCACCTTGATTTAGCCTTTTTTCGACTGAAAGAAATGGAGTTATCGTTCCAAGCAATATTTCTTAAGGTACTAAAATTCGGCATGAAGCAACTTGGTAGGGGTCAAATTCCACTGTGACGAGATAACGAGGCTGACGTTAGGAGGCCTGGGTAGCACTCCGCTCCGACAAAGCGCTAACGCAGGAAAAGTAAATTCCCGTATCCCCTCTCGGTGGAAACTTGACTCTCTTCAAATTGTTTGATACAAATTTTATTGTTCCACTTTTCCACCGACACCAGGGGTGGATCCAGGGGAGGGTAAAAGAGTGACTACCCCCCTTCTCTCTCTCTCTCTCTTAGCAGTCATATGCTCTAGACTTTTTGTTGTTGAAGTTATTTTTTCGTTTGCTTATTTCTTCTAAGGATGACCAAAGGCGATAATAAAAAATATTTTTGAAAAATATCAAAGTTATGTTTTTATCAAAAACATCATGTAAATTCTATACATAACATTATTGAAAGCGTACCTCAAACGTATCAAAGAAACATAGATAGATATATATATCCAATAGCATACTAGCGCTCGGAAAAGCCAGGGGCACCCAACGAGAAAATAGTTCAAAACCCCTGCAACATAGCATTTTTTAATGTATTTTAGTATTTAAACGTAGATATAGGCATATTTTTGTCCCCTAGAAATTTTTCATCTGTTCGGATTTCCTAGCTGAAAGTCTAGTGATCCGAAAATTATAGGGATCAAAAATCACCTTTTCGAAAATTTTAGCCAGAAAAAGGCTCCCGAAAATTCTAGGTGAGCTTTTTTAGCGTAAAAATCATCTAAAAATTGCCATTTATACCATTTTTCATACGTTCGAAAATCCGAGGACATGCAGACAAGCACGAAATTTAACAACAAAAATTTCGAAAATTCTAGATCTCAAATCGTCTTCCGAAAAGATATTTTCCGAAAATTGTCGTTGGGTGCCCCTAAAAAGCTCCAGTATTGTTAGTGAAGTGATGTATGAAATGTTTCATATATTGAACTGCGGATTTGAAATCAAATTGAGTATTGTTAGTGTTTAATATATTTGAATCCTAAATTCCCCTTCTTCGGGAAATTCCTGGATCCGCCCCTGGACACAACACCACAGTGCTTTAGAAAACTAACCTTTCATTTGCTTCATATT
>BLAZ01001082.1:767817-770317 GCA_014633955.1 Acropora tenuis
AAAAGTAGACAAAGAGTTTCAATTTGTGATTTAAACTTCGTCCTTGAAAACCTTTTGTTTGTCTGAAGTTGTATGAACCATGGCTTTTCCCTTTCAGACCTCAGACCTGGGCAAA
Organism: Acropora tenuis; assembly: GCA_014633955.1. Lineage (NCBI taxonomy): Eukaryota > Metazoa > Cnidaria > Anthozoa > Scleractinia > Acroporidae > Acropora > Acropora tenuis. Next base: position 767,933 of record BLAZ01001082.1, read on the forward strand.
GAAGCAAGCACTGAGAATAGTTGCGGAACGAGATGCTGCCGAGGCAGAAGCAGCTGCTAAAGGCGAGCTTGTAGAAGAAGAAGATACAGGAGATATTGTGATCAACTGGAAGCCTTTGATGTGAAGTCACCTCCCTGATGAACCTGTCATGCACGAAACTATCTAACTTAAGTTAGAGCATGTCAGTATTTGGGTAATAACTGAGTTGAATATCTGTAAATAAAGGGACATCTTTACTAACTTGTTGTTTGAAGCTACACTGAAATTGTTTTTATATTGAAGATGATACAAAACTTGCTCTTAGAGGTTTACTGGTATCGGATATGTCTATTTATGTGAAAGAGACCTCATTTCTGCTTTGTGTCACACTTCAATAACTCCCTTAAAACAGGTTCCATGACCTTGGGTATTTTAATAAGGCCTACAAGGGATCATTGAACAAGAAACATTTGTCTATTTGAACTCCAAAAGCAATGCACCAGTCTACTTAATCAGTATTTGCTTCATCTTCATTGTCATGTGAGACTGGTGTCAGTTGATCATGTGAAGACTCTTGAGAGCCTTTATCCTTTGCCTTTTCACATATTCTTGCTCGGGGGCATTTACTCGGAGCTTCCTCTTTAACACTTCGATATGAGTAAGAAGGTGGCCTGCAGCATTTGCCGCAGGCTTCTCTAATATCTACTGCTACAGCTGTTTGTGCTTGTTCCTCTGAATTTGCCGAGTCTTTGTTTCGGTCTGAAGCACTTTTCTCCTACGACGATAATGATAATCATTATTAATAGTAATAATGATGATAATGATTAATTAAGGCAGTCGTGAGATTATACATGAACAAATATCATACCATGGAAGTAGTTCATGGATTTGAGGAAAAAGGAGAGACGGCAGGACGACAATTGCTGATAAAAGATGCCAAACGCATGCACTAGAGCTGGGGTGTAGATTACACCTTGAGCACCATCAACCATTTATTACTGATATAGAGATGAACACAGATGTTCCAATTAAGGAGATAGGAAAACAGTTGAAGGTCGCAGGGGTACAGAAGAATTTAGAAGAGATGAAATGGGAGCAATGGCAGAGATGGCTGCTGAACCAAAGATGGGATGACGAGGCGGTTGGTAAGGTGTGCTTTGCTTGGATGACTGATTGGAACACAGCGGCCACACACATTATTGCTGGGATGAATGAGCTGTATCAGCAAATGTTACCGATGAAGGTCTACCATAAGAGTAAAACAAGGCTTGAGAAAGGACAGAACGTCCTGTGTCAGATGTGTGGCAAGGATTTAGAAACCCAAGCACATGTACACTACTTGCAGGTTGCAGTTACTAAAAAAGGTTCATGTAACGTTGGTTGTTTTTGGTGCATTAGGATGTGTACACAGAGGAGAGGACAAGAGGAATGGCTGGAAGCAATTGGTATCAAGGAAGATTTTCTAATAATGTTGGTTTGAAAAAAGAAGAAGAAACATAATAGGAAATTCAAAATGGTCAATCAGAACAGTGATGACAAAACTCAGTTTTAAAGTAGAACATAATTACGTTGCTTGGAACTTTTACTTCACAGGTCTTGGTCCCATTCGACACATTTATGACTGCATGCGCTTTTCTTAACGTACAATCTATCATAACTTGATAGGAAAGCACACCCGTAAAGAGTGAATGGGGTCTATCGGGCGTATTGGTGTGTTCGAACCAATCACAATAGTGCTTCGTGTCAAGAAGACATGGCATGACAAATAATTGAAGGGCTCAGGGCAAAAACGTCCTAACTGATATTTTGGGTGTTTTTTTTTCATTTGTGCTCAAAAGTGGTTGACTTTTTTAACATGACCCAACATTATAAAGAAAATAAGTGTTCTATATTTTTTTTTGGCTCGTTTGTTTTTTATTTCCAAGAATTAATGTATGCAAAATAAAAAGCTTCATTTTTCGCGGCGGCGTAGTTTGATTGTCAGTGCCGAGATACCGAGTTGCTTATTATTATTATTGTCAAATGCACACTTGTGGATATCTTAAATTTAATTACATGTTGTGGGCACAAAGTGATTTTTTAGTGGATTTTTGTGTGTGGTTTTTTAATGGTTTCTTGGTGGCTGTAACTTTATTGTTTTGTTTAAACCACGGCTCTTTGTTTCTTGTTACTGTTTAGAGTGTCGAGATTATCGTAAACATTATTAATTGCGTTCAAAACTGCGATGATCATGGCTTACTTGATTTCAAATCCTCAGTTCAATATATGAAACATTTCATATATCACTTCACATTATTATTTCTCTTAGGAACACTTCATATTCTCAGACAATTCAGAATCTCTTTGCCAGCATTAGTAAGCAACATAATATTTTTACCAAGTGAGGGAAAGAGGAAAGAAGCTTCC
>BLAZ01001082.1:785317-787817 GCA_014633955.1 Acropora tenuis
TATATGCTAATGATGGCATTTCTAAGATTTGACAGAGAATGATTCACAAGGAAACCTGCATCATCAACGCGGTTGTGTAAAAGGGAAATAATGTCTTTGAAAGCAGACAGAAGTCCACGAAAGGACATGAAAAATGGAAAATTCCAGTGTTTCTTTTTAATTCTACTCTTTCTCAAACAGTACGTCAAGGAGCATTTTGATAGAATCACTTTTGTCAATTTTTGAAAATTGAGAATATCTTAGTTTATGAAATGTGTGATAAATCCAAAGCTAAGATAAGCTAAATGCAATCAATACTTAAACTGAATGCAGTCAATGCTTAAGCTATCTGCAATCAATGCTTAGATTTTCTCTGCCCTCACAATTTAGAATAGATAACAGTGATGTTTATGAATTAAGTATTCCCATTAACTATTACAATGGCTTCTCTCCTTCTCTTTGCTTAGCTTCCTTTTTTTCTCAGTTAGTAACTTTGCTATTGTTCACTTCATTTTAATGGCATGACCTGCCTAGATCTCAGCCTCACGGGCATACAGTGTAGTTGTTTCTGAAAACAATAAGAATGAAGTGTGTGTGCAATTATAAATGAAATTACCTGTGGAATTTCTAGAGTAGGTGATATAGTGACTGTCACATCATTCACTCCTGCTCCTATCTGAGAACTGAGCCTGTCAAACAAAAGAGATTAGAATTTCACTTCTGTCCAGAATGGGCAGTACCGGTAATTACAAGCATGCTCAATTTTAATAGGATTAGGGTTTTGTCGGGGGTGCTCTAATCTTGTTAAGTGACTCCTTTTACACACTCACTAATGAGTGATTATTGTTATTAAGGATCGAGGTGTAAATAGGTGTCAGGTAAAATGCACCCATCATCACGGTTTAAAGGAGCATGGGTCGAGTTTATGAGCAAAGCTTCCAAGGCACTGATGGTACCTCCCATTGGTGGCAATAATTTCGAACCATTAATGTCTGTATTCTCGCTAGAGGTAATAGTTAAGCTAATGAGAAGCGCCGACGGATACTTTCTGACACTTATTAAAATTGGCATGCAACTGATTAGGTGCTTTTCTGGACATATCTCCATAATTTAACCACTCTTTTTGTCCCAAATTATAGTATTTACAACATTTCAGCTTCAAAGGCAGCTGAGGATTCCATTCGGGGTAGGCTAGGTCCATAGATAACCATTAAAGATGTGATGAAGAAAAACAGGAAAATACCTTGATTTGGGAGTGCAGTTTGCAATCTATGTTAATTTTGAAGGCTGTGGTAGACCTGTGTGAAAACTTGGAGCCATATAGTGGTTAAATTCTGGAAATGTCTCCAGAGAACCACACAATCAGATGCATACCGATTTCAATAAATGTCTTGTTAACTTAAATATTGCTTCTGGCAAGAAGCAGAGAAAAAAGACATTAACCCCGGCAACAAATTCAGTCCAAAATGTGTTTGTACATTTGTGAAATGGAAGGCTTAAATTTGTTGATGGCTACACCCTTTCTTCACCTGGTAGATCCTGAGAAGTAAATTCAGTGAAAACTAGAAAGAGGACAGGTGAAATAAGTACATGTGTTGTGTGAGACTTGGAGGACATGCGATGTGAGGGGAGCACCTAAAACAGTAATTAACATTAATCTCCTTATTTCGTCTGAGTCTTATGCATGATTGAGCACATGTATCTTGTTTTATAGTTCGTGTCTCACCAAAATTAGGGTCTATTAATGGTCTGCTCACTAGGTCACTGCACTCTGGCTTCCTCAAGGCCCACCACCTTAGAAGCTTTTCATTTAATACTCACATGTTTAACAAAGTTGCCAACCTTTGACATTCCTCTGTATCATAGAACCAAATGCCAAATATTCCTTCTGCAAGGACAACAAAGCAAATTATTAATAGTCGATAGAGATATAATTCTTTATACAATAAGCTAAATTCTATGCACTTTTGATTTGTCATCATCTATGATCTCCTGGAGAGATCCAAACACAAAAATGACATCAATGTTAGCTTTCACTTCTTTATTGTATAAAACAAATAGATTCCATGATGTCATACCTCTGTTCATTAACAGATCAAAGAAGACATCAAAATGTGGTAAGAACATCAGTGACACACTCTCCTAATTGCTTGTAAACCACTCTTGTTCTTCCCACATTTTGATCTCATCTGTGATCTATTACTGAACAGACACAGCAGAGCAACATGGAATCTACTTGTTATGAGGGTGAGATTTAAGGTTAAAGAATGACCGGTCATAGTTTGCTTTTTTTGGAGTGGGTCCTCAAGATCTAACACCTACGCAAACTATTACCATATTTGTTTGCAACAGGAAGTGTGATTTAGGAAGTGTACAAGAAGCGCTTCCATGGGGTACGGTTTTACTTCCTCATTTTTTCCTTTTCGGCTTGTCTGCTCACTTCCCACCCACTCAGCAGGTTTCTTGTTTATCCAGAAGAGGGAGGCAGTTTGCAGAGATGCACATTCTTGATAATCAAATG
>BLAZ01001082.1:800317-802817 GCA_014633955.1 Acropora tenuis
TGTGTATGATAACGTCGAAATTCATGGCTGGGAAAGCGTTTACCACTGCTCTTTGTCTATTTCTAGGAAAGTACTAAAACGATGGCACCATCGCACGAGAAGAGAGCTTCGAAAAGCAGTCAAAACGCAAGCATTTTACTGGATAGTCATTGTAGTTGTATTTTTGAATTCCCTGACGTTGGCGTTGGAACATTATGGTCAGCCTCAGTTTTTAACGATATTTTTAGGTGAGGCGTCGTGCCAGGCCTCGGTTTTTCGAGAGGCCACAAAGCACAATCTGCTGGGTAAATAACTTTGGGTTGTGACTAGAATGGATACTCCAAAATATAGTGAGACACTTAAATTTATGTATATAAAGTACCAACCGATCGTAGTAGTCTAACCAAAGGTTTACGAAGTTTAGTTATGGTGTAACCAGAACAAGTTATGAAAGCTAACCATTTCGAGCCGGCGCTTAGACCTAATCACTAGAGATCAGTGGCTGACCCAGCAGTTATTCTCTGGCTAAATAGGGTGTCGTTTATCTGCCTGTACCTGTTTATGTGTCAAGAAGTGTCTCAACATATTTTGGAGTATGCATTCTAGAAAAACACCCAGGGTAAATAACTTTGCAGTGGATAAGGGCTGTTGGTAGCAATTGAGTTGTCAACTGGATTGTAATCCATTCAGCACATAGGACTGTACACCTTTTGAATTGTAATATTCAGCACATAGGACTGTATACCTTTTGAATTGAAACTTTCATGTCCTAATGTAGTCTTAACTTAATGCGTTGTAGATCTCGAATCTCACTTCGACTGTGACATGATCCTTAGATGTGCTTGGCGCTTTTTAGCATTTTTGTTTTTCTACGTTCTACGTGCTATACATCTGGTATTTCTCGTTAGCTAGGAATTGAAGAATAATACATTTTTTTTTAAAATTTATTAATTCCATTGCGCAAGTTAACAATTAGTTTGATCAAATGCGCAAAAAAGAGAAAGATCTCCTGATATTCTTAACACTATCTTTTACAATACAGTTGCCACCAAGCACTGTGAACTACTATTTAAATGCAGAAATTGTTGCATTTGCTCTCAGCGCAAACCTGTATCTAAATTGGATACGATGTAAATGAATGAGTCTTATTCATTTCTTCATTTTTTGCTTTTCATTCATTTCTTCATTTTTGCTTTTCATTCATTTGTTCATTTTTTGCTTTTCATTCATTTCTTCATTTTTTGCTTTTCATTCATTTATTCATTTTTTGCTTTTCATTCATTTTTTGCTTTTCATTCATTTCTTCATTTTTTGCTTTTCATTCATTTATTCATTTTTTGCTTTTCATTCATTTATTCATTTTTTGCTTTTCATTCATTTCTTCATTTTTTGCTTTTCATTCATTTCTTCATTTTTTGCTTTTCTTTTCATTCATTTCTTCATTTTTTGCTTTTCATTCATTTATTCATTTTTTGCTTTTCATTCATTTACTCATTTTTTGCTTTTCATTCATTTTTTGCTTTTCATTCATTTCTTCATTTTTTGCTTTTCATTCATTTCTTCATTTTTTGCTTTTCATTCATTTCTTCATTTTTTGCTTCTCATTCATTTCTTCATTTTTTGCTTTTCATTCATTTATTCATTTTTTGCTTTCCATTCATTTATTCATTTTTTGCTTTCCATTCATTTATTCATTTTTTGCTTCTCCTTCCTTCTCTTGCAGATATTGCAAATAAATTATTTTTAGGTATTTTTACTGTTGAGATGCTTGTCAAGATGTACTGCTTAGGAATTCATGGATATTTTGCGTCGCTTTTTAACAGATTTGACTGCTTAGTAAGTGGTATATTTTCAGTCTCATTGATGAGTGTTGTAACGTCATTTTTGTTGCTTCGGATAAACGTTGAAGCATTGTTAGCAAGCATGGTTAAAGGACCTCTGACACGGCACTCTCGCGGTTTTCCGGCCAAAACTATGTAGAAATCCTTCTTTGGAACCTCTACTCGAGCCGAAAACATTGCCTTGAAATTTATGACTAAGACATCAGAAATCTTTTTTGTGAGAAAAGTAATCCATGGTGCATGTTTGGTTTTGCCTTAAAGGTGGTAACGAGAGTTAAATTTGAAAATGAAATCCATCTCTATCATTGCCATCCGCAACAACAGCGAGCAGTGAACACTTTCAGTGCAGTTATTTAGTTTTCAGTACACGATAACTTCATCGTTATCTTTTAGTTTCCATTGATGTGAAGACATGTTCCATCATTCTTAGGTGGGGCAAAATAGCGAGACAAAGTTCCTGTAAGCGATTAATTTCCTGTGTTGTTCATGGCCGAGTAATTAATGGTATCGCCTGGTCATGATCAAAATAATAATGGTGATGATGAGTACGAGGACCATGACAACATTAAGACTGAACGATAATGACGCCGACGACGATGATGATGACGCAATCGGAGACGATTATGATGACGACCATGGCGATGATGACGATGTTGAAATTGTGATCCGAAAACGGTAAC
>BLAZ01001082.1:927837-930337 GCA_014633955.1 Acropora tenuis
AAGACGAAAGTTTTATCGGTAGCCTTTTAGCGTCGAAATTGCAGCGAAGGATAAATTTACCTCCCACTGGTTTTAAGTAATGCAATAAAATAATCTTCCAGCCATTTGGTTCGTCACTGCATGGCTAATTTCTTACAACACATAATTCTCTGAGTCTCAATCATGGAATTCAACTGAGGAGCCGTAAGTCCACCATCCTCAATATCACCGACAAGAACAGAACGCTTAACTTTGTGTTTACCCTTCCAAAGGAAATCGAAAATAGTTTTATTCACCTTCACAAATTCTTGATCGCAACATACCATGCGCGCCCTTTACAAGATAATGGCAATTATGAATGTCTTTACAATTTGAATTCGGCAAAATATCGTCAGATCACGCTATCTCCAGATGTGTAATTTGTGTTTGATAGAGGTAACTACGGTTGCCCAAAAGGGCCAACACGAGCAAAAAAAGAAAACGCAAACAAAGGGGAAAACATCAGCAAACAAAAAAACAAAGCGTGTTAAAGAAAGAAACAGTTAATAAAATTGAAGCGCAAATGTCCAGGGCAAATAATTCTAAGAGCCCTTTTCTGAATACGTTCTAGTTCATTCTTGAGGCACTCTGGAAGAGCATAGAAAAACACTGAAGATGCGAAGGTCAGACTGGAAGGGATGCAAGAGGTATAGAAAGGAACTAAATCTTGCTTAGCAACTCTTGCTCTTTTCAGCTGACTTAGAAAATATAAGCGTTTGGACGCTTTCTTAATGATCTCATTTAATGTGCTCGTTCCACATGAGATTATTTGATATGGTTAACACCTAACAATTTGGCGCTATTCACCAAACCTAACTCCTCGTTGTTTATGACAATAGGTGCGAAATGTGATTCCTCCTTTGCGAAAGAAATCCTAAGATTTTTACACTTATCACTGTTCAGTTTGACTCCATCATCTGAGGACCACTTTGCTACATTATCTGCAATTTGTTGGGCGTTGCTAGCTCTGCCCTTGATTACTACTTCAGATGCTGCCCTATCGTCAACATATTTCCATATATGGGCTATACCGTTGTCAATTGCTAGATCATTGATAAGAACAAGAAACAACCACGGTCCTAATTTCGTCCCCTAAGGGACACTCTACACACTCTCACATAAAACCTACAACACCCCACAATTCCTCTATTCGCTCTGACGAAGGGCTAACGCTCGAAACGTCAGCTCTTCTAAACCTTTCACGGTGGTAATTCAACCTTTATCAACCCGTTTGATAAAACCAAATTTCTACTATGCAAACTATGGACTAAAGTAAAGAAAAAAGACACAAACCTGCTCGAGGTAATTTTTTCTGTCCTCTCCTCAGCTGAAGTGCAATAAAATGCTATCATTCTTCATCGTTAGCTTCTTAAGACTATGCCCGTGACAACTATGACTTTGAAGCTCACTTAATCAGACAATCATTGATTTACTTGAAGCGGAAAAAAATTCAGCTTCAAACGCTCCAATCTTATTCGCCTGAAAACTGAATGGAATTATTTTATAGGTAAAACTTACCGTGTAAATGGGCTCTTTTCATGATACCGTCACATGGCACGAAATCCGCCATGCTGGATGATAAAAGAATGCAACAGCTTCCAAAACAAATTGATTTCCACCAGCCAAGCGTGACTTTTCTTTGTTTTAGATGTTGAGCAAGGAACTGAATGGTGTGAATTTAAGAAGGAAAAAAAAAGATTCAATCACCATTAAAAGATACTAAGGGAGCGTTCGATTGATCTTATTTCGGAATAAGAATGCGAAGGTTTACATCTAAAAATCACGTTTACGAGAATTTTGATGTTATCGGAATACAAAGAAGATTTGCAGAATCGTTTCCCAGCAAAAGGTTGTTGAGAAATCGTCCTGCATTATTTTCATTCCAAAGAAAAATCTAGAGGCTATTCCTTTATTCTTATTCCAGAATAGGGTCAATCGAACGCACCCTAAAATGGCACCATGCCAGCCCAGGCTCAGAGCACGAAATAGATCATTGGAGTCAACTGTAATCATTCACCGTGAAGTCACAGTATCACCCAGTAGTATACTACAATCAAAATGATCACCCAGCAGGCACTACATCTAGCCCAAAAAGTTGTTAGAAGGTTTAAAAACTTTTAGTCGACAATTTGCTGAGAAAATTGGTAATTGCAAAATTCATGACGCAGGTAATGCTGATGCCAAGCAAACTGCAGTTTGGAAAATGTTAGCCTTGGTTGTGAAAGTGAGTTGTCCTAAAAATTTGATGGTGCGCCATGGAACTATCAGAGGGAGCCATATTTTGGTTTCCTTGGCTTTAACTCTTTGCTGCTGACTCACCATGAGACATCTTTCGATGAACAGTTGTACGGGTATCTACACTCTTTGAATCAGCTTAATGAAGAGATATTAGGAGTTTCCCTACAACTATAGGTAATAAAAACTGAGATTTCATACATACATGTGTACAAGTGTTCTAACAGGGTTTGTGCTAGATTTTGTA
>BLAZ01001082.1:958081-960581 GCA_014633955.1 Acropora tenuis
GGGGACCGTCCAGCCGGATGGCCTTAACATTAACTTCAAATACGTTTGACCTGTGCGCGCGCTACTTTTTACGCGTACGCACTTCCTCTTAACATAGTTACAATTATTGCGTATTTTAACGGTATTTTTTTCACACTGAAGAAGGGTTATACACCCGAAACGTCTGTGATAATAGACAATTTTGACACTTTACGATAATTATTTCTTTCATTATCAACATTCTTCGTAGCCTGCTAACTAATTAATATGTATTTGTAGTTCTTAAAACGTACAGCGGACCGAGTAGACAGCTTTCCATCTTGAATTAATGTCTTTCAGCGAACCGTGTACCGCGAAGCCCACATTTAAAATAGCTTTCCATCTTGAATAAATAGGGACCTTACGCAACAGGACGGCTGGAAGAGTGACGAAAAAATGTCGCGCGAGACTGTGCATTACCGGTCTTGCGTGACATTTTTTCGTCATTCTTGCTTCCTGCATCTTCCAGTTGTCTGGCTGCGTAAGGTCTCTAAAGTCTCCGCGAACCGCAAATGTACAGAAGCTTCATAAAGACAAAAGGAGCCGACGACGATTGCTCTTTAGGAGGGACATTTGACATACAAATCCGACGATAGGGTAGGTCGTTTGAACACAATTTTGGCCCGAGTGGCCGGTAATTTGAACGAGCCAATCTTCATTGAAAAGTTCAAATGCCCGGGCCGTGCCCGGGTGTAGGGGGGGGGGGGTGTTGCAGCTTCGATTTGATCGGCGCATAAAGCTGTCAAAATGCCTTTCTGGAAAACCAGTACTCTTTGACTAATAGTACTTATTTTATCTTTCCAACTGATTTCTGTTATTCAGTGAGAGTAGTGGAAATAGAACCAATCTCGATTACAAATGTGCTGGCATTATTTCGCGATACAAGGAATGAACAGCAACCCACAACAACACCTTCAACATCCATTTCTGAAGCCCCCAAAAGACTTAAAACGTTCAGGCAGGTCAAACAGGGGGAATTCTCAAAGTGACCAAGACCTGTGGGACAAGCTGAAAAAGGGAGAGCATGTTGAAAGGTCGTCACACAATAGTTAATATTAACTATGGTCACACCAAGAAATGAAATTGCAGGTGTTTAAAACAAGTAAGTATTGAATTTAGTATAAGATCTGACTGCATTTTGAGCTCTGTTGCAAACTATAAGAAAGAAGACAATACACTTGTTTTTGACGATGACGTTTACTACTGCATGCCTTCTGGTAGAGCACCTTGACAGTGGCGACAATAGGAACCTCACAGAGGGTAGGGAGGAAGAAGCACCAAAGAACGAGATTCAACCAGAGGATGACACTCCACAAGTTGCAACTAGGTCAGGGAGGCGATCAGCTAGAAAACAAAAATTCCGACTTTGTCTTCTACTATTGGTCACTGATATTCAGTACAAACGCGAATTTAAAGCCAGTTACCTCACTATTATCAATGATGGCGTGCATAGAATTTAGCGAACTCTTATCGGTTCTCTAAGCAAATGCACGTATATATGTAGTTTGTTTTTGGCATTCAAATGCAAGGTGAATTATATGGCGCTTACAAACCTAACGAGAATAATTTGGACTCTTGAAAAACAATAAGAGAAAATTGTAAATCACTTTCCAAGTGCTGCGAGCTGAATCATAGAGAAGAAAAAATAAACGTTTAACTTGTTACTGGTGCTTACAATGTTGACTTTCACAACGAGGAGGAGGAGGAGGTAAACTCTGTGTTCTGCAAGTGGAATGTGCTACAAAGTAATAGTCCCGCCGAACCAAGCGATTCATAAGTGTCTACCAGATTGTTTGGCACTCTCCCTGGACTCTGAGGTAGATAAGTAATCAGTTACAAAGAAGGGAATATTTTAAGTTAACGTCATATAAAACTGTAGAGTTTTCGTATGCAGTACAGTGTGTATTAGGTTATGTATTAAAAAACGGGTCGCTTTACACTTTAAAATTTCCACCAATTCTCAAATTCCAAAGATGAGTAGTTTTGGGAATAGCAGTTTCGGTAATTTTAGGGATAAGGGATAACCGTTCCCCGTAATTTTAGGGATAAAGGATGACTTAACCCTATCTAACAGCCTCTACGTAGCATGGCAATCGCTCCACTGAACGGTGCCATTTCGCTTTTAATAGATCGATCACCGCAAATGATTCACAGTGCGGGCACGAACTACGGCTAACTATTTTATTCGACGTATGTAAAACGACTCGGTATAAAGTCGTCTGCCAGTCAAAAGAAAGTCGTCAATTAAATTCGTCTAATTAAATGCGACGTATAAACAGGGCCTTAGTCTACAAATACCTAAATGACTTAGTGCCCCAGTATCTCTATCAGGCTGATTGTTTTAGAAGAAACCAGAATTCCCATAGTAATAATACTTCCAAAAACCCAAACTAAGCCTCGGAAAGAGAACTTTTAGATACTCTAGAGCGATTTTATTTGAGCCGTTACCCGAAACATTCTTTTATAAAGAGTGATGAAACAT
>BLAZ01001082.1:979605-982105 GCA_014633955.1 Acropora tenuis
TAACAAAAAATTGTATCGCACATAAACGGCCAAATAAAAATAATGCATTAGATATTTACATCGGACCTCTTGTGCACTCAAACCCTTTCTCAGGGTTTACACTGCCTCGTATTTCTTTGAAACGAGTTGCATACTAGTATGACAACAACATCAGTTTTGGCATCACTCAAAGGTTTCAACTTATTCGAAGGAGGAATTTTGTTACGTTTAGCTTTTTCTACGAAATGGCGGATGTTTTTCAATGAAATGGCGGATGTTTTCGAGTTTAGTTAAAAGTACTCACGCCTGAGGCAAAAAAAAAAAAAAAACGATTCGTGTTCGGTTGTACTCACAGCAGTTTGCAAAGCTATAACCCATTTGAAGGAGGAATAAATAAGGAATAGACTGTGCAAAAAATGGATTTTTATCTCTAGCTCTTTGCAGTTCTAAAAAAAAATTCACCTCACAAAATTTGCATAATTTATGCGACAAAAATCAAGCATTGACTCACTTTGTGCAAAGTGAAGTGTCTTGCCCAAATGGTCTCCAAAGCTGCCTGAAAAAAAAAAACAAAAGCAAAAGATTTATTGCAATTTTACACCCAGTTAGAGAAAGCAAAAAGGCTATTTTTTTCTCTTTCAAAAAACTTTTTGAGTGTGGTGACATGGGTGGGATTGCAAATGTTGTAAAATTATGAAAAAAACCTACTAGACCCTGACAAACCACACTGAGAAGGTTTTACAATATTATGAGTCATAATTACCTTGTTGCCCAAGGGAGAGAAAAATTTTTCAAAAAAATCTGGGGTGTGTCTAAAAAGCGGAGTTGACATCAAAATGTGGCAAAATGATGAAAATTACCTGCCAGACCACTGAAAACCCACACTGAGAAAGTTTTAGGATATTATGAGTCACAATTTGGAGTGAAACTTGGAAGGACATTGGCTAAATCTATATACATCCGGTGTGCCAAATTTGGCAGCAATTGGAAGTAACACAATTTTCTTAGAATTTTTTTGTGTATTGTTCGTGAAGGAACGATATTTATCGGGCCTGTAGACAGGTAGCCTCCCACGCAGACTCTATTGGAGATTCGTCATGCGTGACGAATCCCTGAGAGAGTCTGCTTTACAACAGAAGACTTCAATCTAATCAATCTAATCAACGATTGGCTGATGAAGTGAGGCGTTAAAGTAGTCACGAGCATAGTCTTAAAAAGCCAACTATGAAGAATGATAGCATCTTTTTACACTTTGGCTGAAGAGAGCACAGAAGAAATTACCTCAAGAAGATTCCAGAAGACCTTTGTGAAAGGTTTGTGCTGTACCAGTTTGTTCGATTTTCAAGCAGAAAAATTACTCCAGGTTTAAGATTGTGATAGACGTTCCAGCTTAAGACAGCAACAACGCTTGCAGCTTCGGAGGAAAGTTTAATTGTATAAATAAGGCAGCTAGGTTGATTTAAAAAAAAAAAAAAAAAAAAAAAAATATATATATATATATATATATATATATATATATATATATTTATTGCGTTGTTACAGTAGATTCAGGAAATGAGATGAATTGATTTACATGACTTCTTCCTTGAGGTTAATATTTTTGTAATTAGTTTCCCCTTTTCTATGATAACTAGTTGAGCACTCTCGTTACATCATTTTGAACAAGTGTAAATGTAAAAGTTGAAGAATGCACGGGAACACCCCCAGTTAATATTTGGCTTGCGACAACTGCGAAATGAGTAACTTCAACTATAACAAAATTTAGCAGTCTAGTTTGTCAAAAGTTGCCAATTTGTAATCATTTCAGCTTCGGTCTTTCGAAATCTTAACCTTCCGTATTTAGAAGCATGTCAATGTTATCATCAATCACCATTTTGTGAAATATTTATTTTGGATTATTTTAAAGAATTCTGACAGATTTCCAAAAAGGCTACAAAAAGTCAATACTGAAATGTTTTATCGATGGAAATCTTCTAAACATAAAATATTTCCTTTTCTAATTGGCTATTGATATTTCTTTGTGCATTTGAAAGGAGTGTCTGTGTCATCTTCCTATCGGATTATTTTTAACACCAAAAGAAGGAAAAAGGGCTACAATCATGGACAAGAGTGTTGAGAAAATTTAGCAAAACTAATGCTTTCGAACGAATTTTGTATTTGAATGAAAACATTTTTTTCATGTGTAGTCACCCCCTTCGCCCCAAAAAATGTTGCAAAACGCTTCATGGATGTTTATTTGTTTCCAACATGGAAAAAGGGGCAAGGGAGACTATTTTGCACGAGAGAAAAGAGCAGAATTTATACCAAGGAAAAAGGTTGGTAATTTTCATGTGTCTCAACAACTTTTGTCCATGATTTGTAGACCGTGTAAGATTTCGTATGCAAATCAGAGCCAAAGAAATGAAAACAGGTCTAAGAATTATTCAGCGCAAAATATTCGCTTTATTATCATTAATTTGTTATAAATCAAATTCACTCGTGGTGGGTAGTTAAGTCTCTACTATAAAGAAGAGTGGCTAAT
>BLAZ01001082.1:1030098-1032598 GCA_014633955.1 Acropora tenuis
TAGTGGCCCTTGAAGGGTCCCTGCTGTGGAGCAAGTAGACTCGGAAAGACACACTTGGGTATACAAAAAGTCATGAACTTAATTAAAAAAACGAAGTGAGGTCAACTGAACTTCTTCAATCATAATCTCGCACCCTGGACAGACATAGCGTGCTCTCGTCTGATAACAATCTTCCAGCCTCAGCCTCCAATTTCTTGACCTAACTACGGTTATTCATTATTTACAGTAAGGTTTGAAGGTGCGATAAGACAGCTTATTTCATCGGTAATGGAGAGTTCTAGTCTATAAATGCGCCATTAATCTTCGAAGAACTCGCTTATTTTGATACAATCTGCGTGAGACCGGCCTTTGAAAGCGATTTGAGAGAATGAGCATGAATTCCTCTGCTGGTAAGTTGCCTTAAGACACTTGTAAAACCTGTCAATATTTTTCGTTTGGATAGATTCACAGCTATCATAGTAAGCATAAATATTGTCACGTTTCACGCGAAATCCGATTCGGTGGAAACATCTGTGCGTTTGTGGCTAGTTTAGAATTCTGTTGCTTGTCTTTTCCCCTGATGCTTTCATTTTAATGTTTTTTTTAAAACTTTCTCTTTGAACTCCGAAATAAGAAAGCTTTTTCTATAAGGCCAGCATTTCGAACATCCTTATTTAAAATAACAATATGATTAAGATACATGTATCTCTTCATCCATTAATTCAATGGCTGGAGTCGTTCATGAATGTTCCCCATGAATGATTTTTTTCTGAAGGGGAGTTCGTCTCAGAAAACTCACAAAACCGGGCCAAATGTAATCTGGATCCAAGAAAAAGATTTCAGGAAAATGAATTTAGCCTGGACGAATTCTCGAATTCATCACTTTTTACCAGAATGCAATGCATTTGACCATAAATGTTCTTTGGTGCTTCCCTACCGCATTTTATTTCCTTGGGAACGATGAGTGATCTTATATAAACTCTTTTTCTTTGGCCATCGCAGTTTTAAAAGAAAATAATGAGATAATAAACAGCAGAAATCATATACATAGTTAACAAACGCTGGAATTTCATATTTGGAACTAACTTGACGTCAAATCACGCAGTCCCAAAGCAAATGCATTTATTAACTATGTACTATCACCGGAGTTTGAAGTATGACATCCTCGCATTTATGTAGTAACAAGAAGGCCTGAATGATTAATATTCAGGCCTGAACGGGATTCGAAGCCGGACCTCTGTCAGTGTGGCGTTCTACCACTTGATCCATCATGGTAATTGGGAGCTGGCATTTATGTGGGTAGAGCCCGTAGAAGATGATTACAGGTCTATGTGACTTGTATGATATTGATACATGAAAGTCGTGTTTGAACTGCCAGTTGGAGTTTAATTTGGAGTGTGATATTACCGCTATTTGTTTTCTATTTCTGTTGAGTGCTTTCTTTTTGTTTTTTCATTTTACATGGGGCTAGGCTTTCGTGTGCGTCGCATTCGTTCCAGTTACGTTTGTGAAAGTTCTGTGAACAGGCCGAGAAGTTCGCGTCTTTCTTGAAGTCAATTCCGACTTATGAAATAACTTCGAGCTTCATACTTTCGTCGTTTTGCGCAATCATTCAATCAGTGACAGATAATATCAGTATCAACAAAATAAACCGCAGTATTTCTATTCATCAAATACACTGACAGGGACGTAGCCATGCTGCCTATTGGCCCTAAGCCCAGCCCTACATTCCTACAGGAGCCGATATCTTGTGGATATAACGTTTTAAAGTTGAGTACTATACTTCGGCTGGCCAAACCAGCCTTTTTCAGATACAATGAGAATTTACGTTCATTCTTTTCTGTCCAAATACATCAAAAAGTACGAATCGGCATTGAAAGCGTTAAAATATGATGTCAAGATAAGAACTAAGTTGAGAGCAATTTGAAAATATGAATTGTAACGGAAAAAATATCGAGGAAAACATTGCTATAAATTTAAATTTAGTAAGATTCTTCCCAAAGACTGAGGCCGTTGGACTCAATTGTTCTAGCTTTGACTATTAGACAAGATCTTCCTTGGCTTTTCGGTTAGAGTTTCTGCATACTTGAAAATATTTTTTGATGGTAATTAATTCCATGTCGTGGTGATGCTGTGGGGTGAAGACAAGAAGTACGTAGTGGGCTTAGATTCGTTTTCTGCCTACTTACTTAACTTTCATAGAGGCTTTAGAGTGCTAAATTTTCTTGCGATATCACGCTTTGAATTCGTAAATAAACTAGAAGCAGCAAGAAAAGACAATATTGAACTCGAGACAAAAAAATATGGTAATCTTTTTCTGAGAATCTGACGTTGTAAAGGGATACCCTGTAATTACCTTCAACAAGAAACCTACAACAATTCGAGAAGCTGGATTCGCCCCTGACTGAACGGCCCCAATTTTGATTACAACTTCCAGATTTTTGGGGGCGGCGAAGAAGCACGTTTCCAAACCTGGTGGACGACGCAATTTTTCAACCTGTTGAAATAGGAGATTTTTTAC
>BLAZ01001082.1:1037598-1040098 GCA_014633955.1 Acropora tenuis
AATTATTAGAGATATCGTAGTAAATCAGTGTTAAGGTCTCCCCTGAGAAGGAGTTCTTCTATTAAGCACTTCACGATGTCTTGAGCCCGCTTTTCTAGAAATACTGAGTGTTAAGTATAGGGAGTTGAGGGACACTTCCTGTTGTTTATCATACAGTTATCATACAATTGTGGACAGACTGCAAGTAGTCTATCATTTCGGCAAGCTCTTAAAGCTAGGGCAAAATACAAGCGTGACAAATTTAAAAGACGCGCGAAGTGAAAAGAACGTCGAAAACTAAAGGGTCCAGACCTAATTGTCAAATCTGAATTTTCAGCGATTGACCTCCGAATGTATTTTGCCCTGAGACGCTTACTTATTGGCCGCAAGAGACTTAGACAACTAGCAGTCTGAATCCTGGACATACTTATCACAATGGAGAGCCCTTGGATGATTCAATCTTTTGTACCTTGGCACGCAAAAATGGTCTTTTTGAGCGTGCGCAGTTTGTATTGCTTTAACCTGTTAGAGGAGTAATTCAAGCTCTTGTGCATTCACTTGGACACTGACATATGAAGCGAAGTTTATTGTTACATTCTTTCGTTTCCCACTTGCCGTTGTCTGAATCCCCGTGGTTTATTCTGATTAAAACACAATCCCGGTTCTGATCAGACGATAAATCTTGGCGTAGGAAGTTTTTATATGTCGCTCTTGTCCCGTCTGTCCACTTGTACTCTCCTTCCACCGCCTTGTCATCAAGACCAATAAAATATTCCCCTGCAAATAAGAAGGGATAGAGGGTAAGCGCCACCATGACAGTTTTTATTGGAATCTGATTGGTCGACACATCCATGCTATTTTTCATGAAGTACATAGTCAACTTTCACTATAAACTGAATCATTTTTAACCACTTTTACTTTCCAGCAATTTGTCCCGCGGGTTCGATCCCGGACCTGATGAAGCCATGTGTGGATTGACTTTGATGCTCCTCCACTTCACTCTGAGAGGTTTTTCTGCGGTTTTCCCCTCGTCAAAAACCAACATCACGATCTAAATTATTCAGCTTTAATTAGAATTGATTCAATTCTGAGCACGTCTCCTGAAATAAACCCTTAAGTTTGCGTTACCTATTAATTTGACTTTTACTTTACCTTGTGGTATAGATGGCGTCAATAGCCTTATGTTTACAATTCTTCTGTTGTCGCCTTGGTTCTCAATCTTAACCAGGCTGCCTTTGACTCCAGCTGAGGTAAGAAATTGCTCACAGTAATTCTTTGCTTCAGGTCGCGTTTTAGTGACGTCGAAGAATCGCACGCAGACAGCATTGCATTTATGCCAGTTTGGTGCGCATACGACCTCTGTGAGGAACAAAAAAGCGATTATAATAGTTTCGTGCATATTCCCCATTACAATTAAACTGGTCACCATTGTGAACAAACTGGAAGTTTTTCGTAATTAAACAGAAGTCTCGACGCTGACATGCGCAGATTCCTTCTCGTTCACAGGAACCTTTCTAGAACTTAGGAAAATACTTCTCTCTCCTGGTTGAAAAGTTGGTCACCAACCTCATAAATCACCACTCTCCTTTTTTGCCGCAGTGCTAATGAATAGGTTCACAAAAACACGATCTAACCTTGTTGAACCGGTGACTGACTAGAGTCAACTTCTTTCTCTTGAATTAGTTTTGCTGCTGGTTCATAGTAGGCAAATCCACCACGCCTTTGTAATTTGATGCTAGATGACGTACTCGACATTCCGTTTATTTCACAAGTGGACAACGTTCGCGAGCTTTGAAACTCAAAATTGAGGGAAGCACATTTTGAGTTCAAAAGACATTTATGGGCGCAGTCCAGCTCGCTTCTAGTCTGGTGCAATGAAATGATGTGGCCGGCTAAGGCTTCACCTAACAAGATAAATGAAATTCCTCGATAACGCAGGAATAAAATTCTGATTCCAGTTGTAAAGGAGCGTATCGGTTGGAGATTATAGAGAGTTCTATCGTAATAACGACAGCAACAACACGGAAAACGCCTCTAAGTTGAAAGTAAATATTTACGTGTTTGTGACTATTTGCGATTCTTCCATCTTGTTCGCATTCTACAATGTTGGCAAAATGCGCTACAACTGGACTGGTGTGTGCGCCGTTAAATTATCTGTATAGCAATGAAACAGTTAGTTTCAATTCAAATAACAAATGTTGTAATTTCACGCTATTGTTTTGCAGAGGACAGCACGGGTTCGTTCTAAAGTGCGTTCCGCACGTGCAGCACGCTTATTTTTCCTAATTGGATCAATCAAATTCTTGATATGTGACGTTTCGTTGCTGTTGCCATAATCGAATGATATTGAAGCGTCCTCTCTGAGAGAGCTCAGTTAGGCAAGGACGACATCGAACACAGCGAGTTCGTCATCTAGAAATAAGACTTTCGTAATCATTCCTCGATTATTCAAAATTGTTTAGGTTGAGAAATGCATAGCAACTACTTGGGAATTAAATTGATATGGCCTGTTCAGTAAGAA
>BLAZ01001082.1:1049933-1052433 GCA_014633955.1 Acropora tenuis
CATTTTCCCTATTATATTGTGCGTGCTGAAGTGAAGGTATCGTAAACTAAAAAGTTGAAATTCCATGTGGAGTGAGTTTCTTTTTTACAATGCAAGTGTCCGTAAAGTTAAAAACCGCTGCGAGACTCATTGTATCAATTTGTTAGAGATTTTTTCTTTCTGGATCTTTTCGGAAAGGTGTGAACGCCTTGCGACATTTGGATTTTTAAACACTGTCTGCGTGGTATAACACCTGTTCTTTATCAAACATGTGTTGTAAAACCAGCCGAATGAAATATGAAGTATTCTTTTCACTTAACTTGATACACAAGTTGAACGTGAGAATAGATTTTGTTCAGCACAATTGTGACACAAGTTGCTAAACGAATTGCTTCACTTAGTTGTGTAACAGTTTCTTAAACATACCTTCCCTAACTTTATAAAACAAAGAGAAGCGTCTGCTTTCTTGTTCTTGAGGAGACTCCGTGTTAAAACCAAAGGTCTTCTTGTCGACCAACTCTAACAAGGTGACAGCGCATAAAAGAATGCTCACAAACTTCCCCCTTGGCGATCGTGAATTCATGATCAATATCTCCTTCACTCATTTACATTCAGTGGACCGAAAACAATCGGATCATATGCTATAATCTTGATTGCAAATTTACGGTGTTAAATACAATGCTTTTAGCCCGTCAGTTACATCAGTGACATAAGTTCAACGATGTCTGTTGACAAAATCACATTGTACAAAGTGACCGTTTGCAAAATACTGACAGCCCAGGCTAGTTTTTAGGCAAGACTGTTTTGTTTAACATTAATCAAGAATGACAGCGTTTTGCTATTTATTTATTCTTGAGTTTTTCTGATGGTCGAAGGGTGACTAAAACTCTCTCTACATATAAAGTGTAGAGCATATGACACTGGTCAGCATTCGAGCTTCGTAAACCAAGTTCAAATTATTAAACATGAATACGTCCGAAGACATCTTTTGATGCAAAATAAAAACAAAAAACCTGTCATGAATCCATGCACCGAGACCGTATTGGTAGCAATTTCCAATATGGTAGGCGTTCTCAGATGTTTTAATGGTCCGCAAACCCAAGGAGCTGGTTTCCGGTAAAGTTTTCCAGCTTAATTAATTTATATGGCCCCATATCTCGTTTTGCCCGGCCTATCCAAAACATGGGGACTATGAGTCAAGACAATTTGAAAGTGAAAACCTGTTCAGGTTTTAGTTGAAGTCAGGTGTAGAATTAAAAATTATGTAAAGACAGGAACTGAAAATTCACTGAAAATGCATCCGTTTGCCTTGTCAAACTGTCGTTTGCCTGAAAAAAATAATTAACAGAAAAAAAAGGACCGTTGAGTACTTACCTCGGCTTAAAGTTTTTTTTTTTTTTGCAGTGCAATTCAGTTTTAAAGTGAAGAACAAGAATAATAATGCAACCGCTTCTAAAAAAGCGATACTTAAGACTATTTGATAATAATTACTATTTACATGGCAACATTTCGACTTCGAAGTGCATGTGAATTGAACGGTAGTAAATGCAACCCGCGGGTATGCAAACAAATTTAATTCCTGACTGATTATAAAGACTTGTGAATTTGCCATTTTATACTTCATCCGACATCCCACATCCTACATCCGACATCCGACACCCAAGATCCGAGATCCAACTTCCTTGCATTGGCTCAGTTCAGCGGAAAGATTTCATTCGGCTTGACAAGACGGCGGAGTTCATGGAATCTTTTAAGGGAATCTCAGTTAAAGGAAAAACGTTCTCAGATGACAGTTTCGTTGAAGGTGTATGGCACTGCAATATAGATTCCTTGAAATGCGTTGTTAGTAATTATAGTTTCCCTCCCAAAAAACATTGTCTTGTATCTTGATAAAAAACGGGAACATGCTGGAGGTTTCCAAAGCAATGAATTGTCTTCCAAAGAATCATTACTTTTCAAGGTTTACAAGCTCAGTTGTAAAATTCAAATTAAAAGTTTGCTTTAAGTACAAGAAAGAGCTATGGTTTCTTTCACGGTGATTTCTATTCCGGTGAGAAGGTCACTTTTATCAATCAAAATTTCTCCATTGTTTTGCGGCCTTTGCACCTGATACATGTGTCAAAGTGCTCCTTGTAATAAAGTCAACAAAATGTGATAAATGTTATTAGCCTCGATAACATTTTCTGGCAAGCGGAGACCGTTATCAGTCGCCATTAAGGTGTTATTTTTTCCAACATTTCAATTGAAAGGTTCTGCCTTTCTTCATCAAGGTGTTACAGGCTGTGTCCTTCGGAAACTATATATGAAATTGATGTGTCCGAAGCTGAGCATTCGTTCCCGACAAGCCATTATTTTGTCGTTAAGGTGAAACAAAATTTTAGAAATTGTTCTAAAAATGTATGTCATGGGCTAGATAACTGAAGCGTAAAAGTACAAAAACGATGAAATGTGGCTGTCATGAGTGGAAGATCTGTTTTATCTAAGAAGTGAACTTTAGAGTTCAAGTTCTTTGGTCTTTAAC
>BLAZ01001082.1:1066556-1071556 GCA_014633955.1 Acropora tenuis
GCCAGAAATTTGGCATGACAAGTTGAACACACAGTTGGAAAAAGTATAATCGAGTTATTGTACATTATATGGTATGTGAAAGTCATCAAGGTCGAAGACAGCCAGATTTGTTAGTGTGCCATTATTGCCCACAAATGATTGCTATGAATATAAGGAATACGGCATGTATTAAGTATTATAACACAGAGAGACGAGAAATTTGTTCAGACAAGAAACAGTTAGAGAAAGTAGAATCGTTTTAATGCATGGGATTTGTGAAAGTCATCTTTGAAGCACATAAAAATTTAGTTGCTTTAGAATCGGGTCCACTCAGCTCTCTCCCGCAGCTTTGCAACGAATTTTTCTTAAATTTCACAGCGTATGGCAAGCTAATGGTAGCAATATTCAATAAATGGATATTTCATTTCAAAGAGTCTGTTTTAGTTCAATTCAAAGCGCAAATTTATGTTCAATATTTTTGCTTTTGGTTCAACTTGCGATTTTCCGTTCAACAAGCTTTTTGCATTCAACACGCTTCGGTATCCTTCACTGCAATTGCTTCGGTTCAGCCTTTTTGTTGTTATTTCAAGAGCACATTTTTCATAAAGAGCACATTTTTCCGGCAACAGTTTTTATTTCTATCAACGCGATCTATTTTCACTTGTTTTTTTTTTTTTTTTCATCCGTGTTACCTTCTGGTCATCCGCTTATGTAAAGGCAAACTAAGTTTTGATAAGTTGTTCTCTTGAGAAAAAAGTGTAAACCTTGCGAATAACAGCAGCTGCTGTCTTTAACAGTCGAAACTCCCTCAAATGCTACAACTGCGGCGTTTTGGGGAAGCCAAAAAGGACTTCTGTCCGCCTAAAAAAAGAAAAATGCGGGAAAGGCTTCACTGAAGAAAAATCGACCAAAGGTCTTCAATTAACTGGGCGCAATTTGAATGTGAGCCCTTTTATTTGGCGGCAACTTACCAGGTGCTGCTGTTGTTGCTGGCTGTATGGATGGAACCGTGCTCGCTGGTGCCGGCCCTAGATCTTGAGATGTACTCACTTCTTGTGTGCCTCGTGTTGTCGTAGTTTCCGATTTTATGTTATTTCTTGTCGGAATGAAGCCTGTGATTTGTTGTTTGGGCTTCTTCCTTGGTATTAACGGTTCGTAGTACGCAAAACTATCTTTCCTTTTCAATTTGTTATTGGAAGATATCCTCGACACGTTGTTTAGCTCGCAAGTTGATAGAGATCGTGATCGTTGAATCTCAAAATTGAAGGAGGCACATTCTGGTTTTGAAAGACATCTATGGCTGCAGTCCAGCTCGTTTCTAGTCTGGTGGACTGAAATGCTGTGGCCAGTTAAGACTTCACCTAACAAGGCAATGGAAGTCGGAGTTTAGCTTATAACAAGTAGAAAATTAAGTGTTTCTCAGTTTTCGAGGTTATAGAGAGCGCTTCGGCAATTGAAAAGGAGTGTGTCGTTTAGAGGTTATAGAGCTTTATAATAACGACGGTATCAACAAGGAAATCATAATATTGGCGCATTTGTGAGTATTTTTTTATTCTCCCATCTTGTTCGCATTCTACAATGGCGAAGTGCGCTACAACTGGCTGGTGTGTGCATGCGAAGTTAAATTGTCTGTATGAAACATTTAGTGTTGTATGCTCAAGTTGCAATCAAAGTAACAAATGTGCTAATTTCACGCTGTTGTTTGGCAGAGGACAGCACGGACTTGTCCATATAAGAGCGTGCCGCACGTGCAGCACGCTTATTTTTCCTAATTGGACCAATCAAATTCTTGATTTGTGACGTTGTCGTTACGTTGACATCTTCGACTGATGCTAAAGCTTCGTTACTGAGAGAGCTCATTTAAAGAAGTACAACTTAGAAAACAGCGAGTGCGTCAATACGTCATCTTTCCAATGGAAAAAGGAAGACATGTTAAACTCTTTTTTCTCTAATTGTATGTCGTTTTCCCCAGTGAAAATGCAATTATAGCGCTACAAACTGTTCGGCTTAAAATCCTTAGATGTCGCCTTCATCATTCTGTAAGATGCTGTGCAGCTGCTACTGTGTTCATTTTGGTTTCAGCATCATTGATGTTTTTTCACTTTTCTGTTTAATTTGTGGGTTAAATCCTGACATGTGTTCGCTCAAATGAAAGATAACACGCAATATTTTATTCTTCCCCGTTGTGTTGTTAATGACATTGCTGCTGGTCTCAATTTTTCATTATTTTAGTAAAATATCGTTCTCTGAGTCTATTCATTTTCCCTATTATATTGTGCGTACTGAAGTGAAGGTATAGTAAACTAAGAAGTTCACATTCCATCTGGAATGAGCAATTTCTTTTTTCCAATGCAGGTGCCCGCAAAGTTAAAAGATGCTGCGAGACTAATTGTATCAATTTGTTAGAGATACAGTTTTCCTTTCTGGAATTTTTTCGGAAAGGTATGAACGCTTTGCGACATTTGGATTTTCAAACACTGCCTGCGTGGTATAACACCTGTTCTTTATCAAACGTATGTTGTAAAACTAGCCAAATGAAATATGAAGTATTCTTTTGACTTCACTTGGTATACAACGTGAGAATAGATTTTGTCCAGCACAATTGTGACACAAGTTGCAAAACGAATTGCTTCACTTAGTTGTGTAACAGTTTCTTAAACATACCTTCCTTAACTTTAAAAAACAATAAGCGTCTGCTTTCTTGTTCTTGAGGAGACTCCGTGTTAAAACCAAAGGTCTTCTTGTCGACCAACTCTAACAAGGTGACAGCGCGTAAAAGAATGCTCACAAACTTCCCCCTTGGCGATCGTGAATTCATGATCAATATCTCCTTCACTCATTTACAATCAGTGGACCGAAAACAATCGGATCATATGCTATAATCTTGATTGCAAATTTACGGTATAAAATGCAAAGTTTTAAGCTTGCCAGTTGCATCAGTGACATAACTTCAATGATGTCTGTTGGTAAAATCAGATAGGAGTGGCTGTTTGCAAAATACTGACAGCCCAGGCTAGTTATCAGGCAAGACTGTTTTGTTTATCATTAATCAAGAATGACAGCGTTTTGCCATTTATTTATTCTTGAGTTGTTCTGATGGTCAAGTCAAAACTCTCTCTACATTTAAAATGTAGAACATACGACACTGGCGCAGGGGTCTGTTTCTCGAAACTCCCGAGACCTTTTCGGACCCGAAAAGCCACTTGTCAAAATATCTTTTAGCATGTTTCTAACGCAAGAAAAACTAGCAGGATTGCGAAGTTTGATGGCAGGAAGGGAATTGTCTCACCCAAAAAGTTTCGAGACTTTCGAGAAATGGGCCCCAGCATTCGAACTTCGTAAACCAAGTTAAAATTATTAAACATGAATACGTCCGAAGACATCTTTGGATGAAAAAGAAAAACAAAAAATCTGTCATGAATTCATTCACCAAGACCGCATTGGTAGGCCTTCAATTTCCAATATGGTAAGCGTTCTCAGCTGTTTTAATGGTCCGCAAACACAACTGAGCAGCTGGTTTCCGTTAAAGTGTCCTTGCTTAATTAATTTCTATGGCGCCGTATCCGGCTCGTTTTGCCCGGCCTATCCACAAAACATTGACTGTGAGTCAAGACAATTTGAAAGTGAAAACCTGTTCAGGTTTTAGTTGAAGTCAGGTGTAGAAATTATGTAAACTGACAGGAACTGAAAATTCACTGAAAATGCATACGTTTGCCTTGTCAAATTGTCGTTTGCCTGGAAACATAATTAAAAGAAATAAAAATGACTGTGGACTACTTACCTTGGCGTTACTTTTTGTTTATTTGCTGTGCGATTCAGTTTTAAAGTGAAGAGAATAATCCAACCACTTCCAAAAAAGCCATACTTAAGACTATTTGATAATAATTACTGTTTACATGGCAACATTTCCACTTCGAAGTCTGAATTCAATGGTAGTAAATGTAACCCGCGGGCTGACAAACAAATTTAATTCATGACTGATTATATAAAGTCTTGTCTGTACTACATCCGACATCCTACATCCTACATCCGACATCTGAGATCGGACATCCGAGATCCGACTTCTTTGCACTGGCTCCGTTATGAGGAAAGACTTCATTCAGCTTGACAAGATGGCGGAGTTCACGGAATCTTCTACGGGAAGCTCAGCTGGAAAGGTGATCGTGAGGTGGTTCTTAAAAATTGAACGAAGTTAATCACTTTCAAGGCCACGAAATTGAGACCGCCTTTTACCTATACCTCTGCATGTGTTGTAGTGATCAAATGGTTTTTGCTATTCCCTGTGCAGTCAGAAAGAGACAACTTTTCTCTGTTAAATTGGGTATTGGCTGCTGCACGGGATTAGAAAGATACTGAATCAACAAACCCTTCTCTATTTTCTTTGTAATTGTCTTCAATAACATATTCAGAATGACAAAAGCATGTGGTAAACTACTTATACCTGCTACCCGTCAGGAAAACAAACATCTATAGGAGGAGACCTGAACCCTCCCGAGTGCAGTAAAGCATATCCTCAAGTCTTTTTCCCAAGGGGTCTTGACAATGGTTGAACAAGACGAGCCTCGCTTCCTCTATTAGCCCTTTCCTGTCCAAGGGGTTCCCCATTGACGAGTCAAATCGTCTGGCGTTAAACAGAGTAAAATCCACTGGAGTGCTGGTCGGGCAGTAAAGGGTTAGGGAGTGAACGAAATCTCGTTCTATGAAAGTCAAGATTGTCGAGAACAATTTCATAAGACCAGCTTTTATCGATCAAAATTTCTCCATAATTTTGCGGCCCTTGCACCTGATACATGTATCAAAGTTCTCCTTGTAATAAAGTTAACAAAATGTGATAAATGTTATTAGCCTCGATAACATTTTCTGGAAAGCGGAGACCCTCATCAGTTGCCATGATTAGCATATCAAAAACATTATGTTTGACATCCACAAGGACTTTGTTGTTCGCAAAAAGTGTTCCCGCTAAGATCCAGAGAATCAAGATCTACAGTCGACTTGTAATCCACTTACCAATGTATATTTTC
>BLAZ01001082.1:1148683-1151183 GCA_014633955.1 Acropora tenuis
GCGGTTCTACTTTTGGTGTAACTTGTTTCGCAACAGAAGTTCAAAAAGTTTCACGAAACCGACCATGTTACACGGTGCAACGCCTGCTGAAACATCTTTCGCAACGCCGTTGCACACAAGTTTCAGCTAATATAAAAGTTTCAACGTGTAACAGCGGCTTAAAATAGACACCGCTTCTTAGAGGTTGATGGAATTGAAGTTTTATTAGTTGCTTTAGTTACCTGTTAATGTGAGTGAGTAAATTGGTAATAGTTATGTAGGCAAATGTGTGAATATGTAAGGAATTAAGTAGGCAAGCACGTAATTAAATTCCAGTTTGCCAGGCCAGTTTGCACTGACAAACATTTGGCCCTCAATGCTATCTTCATAAGTCAGAGTAATATTTTTGAATCAAGAACAAAAAGTTTATTATATTAGAAAAAAATTATGGGAGACCATACCTTGAGGACAAGCTAATAATATTCTTAATTTGGCAATTTGGTCGTTGTCTTCTTGTGAGAAAATCGAAATTAATCTGCCATTGTGCCTATTGCACGTGTTGAGCGTGGCACAATGCTGGTTTGCGGTAATCCAATCTTTGCGATCTTGGAACAGTCGAAGGCAGCCAGATTTGAAAGGGTGCCAGTGTTGCCCACAATTCCTTACTGCAAATGTAATAAAGCAGACAGATGTAACTACGTATTGTAACACAGAAAGGTCAGAAATTCAATGGCCAAACAAGTTAAAGAAACTGTTGGGGAAAGTAGAATCGAGTTATTGTACAATATATACGATATGTTTAACTGAGTCATGACAGTCAAAGACAGCCAAATTTTTAAGTGTGCCAGTATTGCCCACAAAAGATTGCTATAAATATAACGAAGACATATATTAATTATTTTAACATAGAAAGACCAGAACTTTCGTCAGACAAGAAATAGTTAGAAAAATAAGAATCGATTATATGCATAATATTTGTGAAAGTCATATTTGAATTTTAATTATTGTGTTACCTTGGCCTGTTGTCAGAGTCCTGGTTGTGATTTCTTGTTTCGGCCTCTCTCTCAGAGTTAATTGTTCGTAGTAAGCAAATCCATCACGACTTTGCAATTTGTTATTAGAAGACGTCCTCAACACGTTGTTTAGCTCGCAAGTGGACAGAGATCGTAACCGTTGAATCTCAAAATTGAAGGAGGTGCATTTGGGGTTTGAAAGACACTGATGGCTGCAGTCCAGCTCGTTTCTAGTTTGGTGCACTGAAATGATATGGCCAGTTAAGGCTTTACCTAGCAAAACAATTGGAAGTCCAAGTTCAATTAGGCCTCAACAAGGAAAGGAGTTGGTCTTTTCGAGGTTGGAATAATAATGATAATCATAGGTCATTTATATAGCGTACTGTGTCAGTGAATTAATGCTATGTTTGCAGCCAAACAACTGCTGTTGCATCTGGTAATATAACAATAGAGTTTATGTTCGCGGGCATAAATATGTTTTGGGCCCGACTCAGACTAAGATACTGTGCAGCTGCTGTTGTGTATATTCTGCTGTCACTAATAGGTGTTGACTTTTCGTTTCTTTTGTGGCTGAAATTCTAAAGTGCAAAAATTCATATGCAAAATATATAATATGAGCAACCTTTATTGTCTCGGATATACAATTGTACATCATCCAATACAGTACGGGCGCGAATTTTGTATTGTGCTTTTGAAATGAACAGTACGCTTTCATTTGCCCTCCGAAGGGAATTCGCAAGGGATGAAACAGTGTATGTATACTCTGCTGTCACTAATAGGTGGTGACTTTTCGCAATGAAATGATGGGAAAGTCAAATTCATTCGTTAGTGACTGCGAACTTGGAAGGATCTCGTTTTTGCAGGCCGGAAACTTTTGACGAGAAGCAACTTGGTTGAAAGAGACTGCTGTCCCCTCTATCTCTGTACTTCTGGATGACGAGGGTCACGGGAGAAATTGGAAATTGTTCAGGTGGTCGGTACCCTTCAAGATGACTGTATAAAATCGTTTGTGGGATTAATAGACATGTTTGCAACGTGAACGGTGAACATGGAGTAGATTTATTAGCAAAGGGTGACCGAAGGTAAATGTAAGAAATTGTTTTTCAGCCGTTAAAAAACTTTTTTACATATTCCACATAACCAATTGATTCTTTAGAGTAGTTATAGAATATATATAGGGCCATACAAGGTCAACTCATGCAAATTGGTCAGCCTTGAATCTTTTTCTGAATGACACAGATAACAATAGCAGCTTTTGTTCTTTAATGATATGGAAATGTGTGGCCCTGTATTTTATAATTTAGTCATTTTTTTTTAGTTCTGACTTTAATTGCCAGGGTTACGACGTTTTGCAATGCTTTGGATGCAGAGATGCGAGGAGCAAACTTGGTGTTCGACACAAGGAAGGAAAACGTATTCTGCATGAAGCTCATACAGAATACTAATAAACTAACTAGTATACAGTACTTTCTTGTGGTGCTGTTATTTCATTAATGCAATTTGATCTA
>BLAZ01001082.1:1153719-1158719 GCA_014633955.1 Acropora tenuis
CTCGAAAGCTTGTTGTGCACTGTGAAAAATTGTTTTGTACCTCGAAAGCTTGTTGTGCACTATGAAAAATTGTTTTGTATCTCGAAAGCTTGTTGTGCACCGTGAAAAATTGTTTTGCATCACGAAAAATTGTTGTGCACCGTGAAAAATTGTTTTGCATCACGAAATATTGTTGTGCAACGTGTAAAATTGTTTTCTATCACGAAATATTGTTGTGCACCGTCTAAAATTGTTTTGTATCACGAAAAATCGTTGTGAATCCAGCTCAATATTGAGTTGTGTTTTGCCCTTGTGGGCCACCGTACAACGGTGATTGGCAACAAAGCGGCGAAGGCCCTTGTAAGATGTGAAAACGCTTTGAAAACGTCCCAAGGAACACCATGAATGTTGTTTTGAGTGTTGGAGACAGCATGATATATTGCAAAGGAAATTTAAAGGACAATTCGTGAAAGAAAGCAAGACAAACAAATCCCTTCTTCAAGGATTTACAGTTGACTGGTGACAAAAAATGTATGTATTCCCGCGCTTTTCTTCCGCGTTTGCACATCCGCGACGTTCGCCTCGGTACACCGAAGAAGACCTGGGACGTCCCGCCCATGCGGGAAATTACCCGCATTTTACAATAATTTAATTTTAATTATAATTTTTTTATTTACAATAACATTCCCAAAACGCCTAGGGCCTTTCCCAAGTGGTTACCGAGATAAAGGCCTTGTTCCCAGGCTGTCAACATGGAAGTGGGTTTGTTGACAGTTGTAATTACTTCTATACTTCTACTTGTACAAATAATAACACATTTCAATTAAGAACGTTGTACATCGTGTGTAAATGTGGACTGCCACCTGTAATACAAGACATTTTTTTAAGTCCATTCGAAATTGATTGTTGATCGCACAACGCCAATGATCAAGACATGCCAAGGTGCAATTTTACACAAGACGTTTACAGTTGCAGAATTGATAGAACTTATAATCTATTGAGTACAGTAACAGAACAGAGTGAATAATAATCAAAATGCAAATAATATTACTGTATTTCAGTTTAATAATTACTTCTTCGCTCCGAAAGGTAGCCTCTCTGTAACCCAACATGGCGGTCCTCTGCCTAACCATTTGTGTTATTAGTTTAAACTAACAAACTAACGCCCAGTTGATCTCTCGAAAATAAGTAAAAACTTGATTGCGCCATTACTTTTCTGTCTTCTGCATTACTACGAGTTCGTAAAAACGAGGCGGAAAACTTCTGAAATGTTCACACTCAATATAAAGAGGTTTGAAAGTTGGATGGACATGGTTAACCGCCTTTGCAATATTGGCCTTGACTGAAATTCTTCGATTTCGTCAACAGACACGAGTCCAAATGCACTCAAGGGCGAAAAACTCTGTTTAGTAGAATTAGCTAACATATTATGTTAAAACAGAGGAGAGATTTGGGGTAAATTTTTCAAAAAGCGAACGCCTGCGAAAATATATTTCCCCTTAGTTTGGAGGTTGCGAAGGAGACTGTCGCAAAGATGACAACTTTAAATTCGAGCTGCCTGAAACAAATGATTATTCCACCCTAACAACGAGTTCTTCGCCTCCAAATCCAATTTGACGGAAACTTAGATCTACCAATAAGTATCATGACGTTCAAACCAAACAAAAGTGGAATAAAATAATCTATTTTAATGTATATCTTTAAACCTACAAGTATGTTGACGAGTTAATAACCTTGCATCAGTGACAGGGAAGTAAAGTAATGAATTAAGGGTGTGAAATAAAGATTCAGGGTTTAGAAAATAGTATTTGTCTTACTTACACAACTTATGCCATGTTCAAAGAGTCAGAAAACCACTATTGTATCATGTGTTCCTTACTTGGATAACAACACCTCGTACCATTTAGCTTGTCACATCATCGCATAAACAGAAATAAGAATAATTTTGTGGCTTTCTCCTGAGCTACCAGCAAACTATCTTTGAAACGCCATACAAAAACAATACAAAAGCACAATCCCTGTGTTTTAATGAAACACTCCGTGGGTTGCATCTCCTCATGCATTTGAAGGTCTATCTTTGAAGACAAGAGAATATCACTGTCCTTGCAACACTTGCTGACATGCTTTTCGACAGTGCCTATGGTGAACATGTTCTCCCAAAATTACAAAAAAAAAATGCAAGGGTTATTCTTTCAAAGTTCTCCTTTCCTCAGAAAAAAAATAATTCAGAAGACTACAGCTGCAGAGGACTTGACCTCATACATTCCTTGTTTTAAAATTCATACACTGATAGCACTTTTTCAAAGTTTCATTAATTCCACAGTTAATTACACTTGTCTGTGTTGTTTCCTTTGACATCAGATTCTTGTCTTGTTTGGGCAAATAAACTTTATTAATATTGTGCGCGTTTATCTCATGACTTGGAATGCTGGATAAGCCACTGAAGTGTGATGTCTACAAATGGGGGCAGAAAAGAGAAAGAGTGATATGAACTGTAGTATGCTCTAACATTGTTCAGCACGAAAGTGTCTGCACGCTATCAGAGCCTTGGGTTTTGCATAGCACAGGATACCCAGGCTCAGGGAACTTTCACATTTGGACAACCAGGCCTGAGCGTTTATAAACCTGGTTGAATAAAATAAACAAACTTTCTTCCGATGAAAGGCTCATGTTCAAACCCTATACTAACTTTTTGTATACTTCACTTTCCTACTGACACCATACCATAGTTTATTTAGAAGCTAAGCCCTTCATATTTTTGTTGCCGATCATTGAGGATAACCTCTGCGTGAGTTCAAACATCATTTTGTTCAAAGAGCCACATACCAATATTCTCTTTTTCCTTGCAAGAGATAGAATAACAGCAAATTTCTCTATCTTGGATAGATGCCAGGTTCCTGTGAAATTCAAAGAAAAACATATCATTTGGATTAGGGTTACGCCAATCGATAAAGTATAGTGCTGTTAAATTCATGCTTACAATCTTTCCACAAGTTCTTTTTCGTCCAATGCATTTGCCAGATCCTTTTTATTTCCAAGAACTAAGACCTACAAATTAAATACATAAAAAAACACTGTCTTGTTAGTGTGAAAAGAACATAGAATAATTATTTCTTAATATACGATCGTATCAGTTAATATTGTGTGTGGATATGTTCTCTTGTTTAGCTTCAATGGATAAGGTGCGCAATTTTAAATTTCCACTTTTGTCCTCTTTTGACGTTGTTATTACCACCATTATTATGTAGCATAAAATGCTTTCTACACCCTCTCTCCAAACTGGGCTCTTCCCTTAGTCCTGAGCTACCAAAGTAGTTGTTCATCAAATATGTGCGGCTTGTACCAAGAGGAGTCACTGGGGAGTTGGGCTAGAGGTTATCAATCACCCTCCCACCCCTACATTCATTTTAACCCTGCTATGTTTCAGTTGATCTCAACAACGGTTTTTCTCCGGGTTTGCTGTTCTCCAACATTAAGTGCTGTTGGACGGGGTTGTTACCTGGATGGGTGACCACCTGAGGAAAAAACTCTGTGCTGTACTCTGGCTGACTTAATGGTTATCAATCACCCTCCCACCTCTATGATCATTTATTGTGGACCGAGTTTCAGTCTAATATCTCAACCTGACTCACAAGTTTCTCTAGGTTCACTACTCCAGTTTCCTGCCTCATCAAATTTGACTCATGTCGGAATGGAAACGTCGTCAACCTGTACAGCCTATAATGATTCCTTCAAACTAATGTGAATTGAGTTTGAGAAGATACTATTCTTTCATTACTACTACCGCCCTTGTAAGAAGACATACCAGATTTGAACCATATCACAGTATTAATTTCATAAAATAGCCAGCTAGTCGATCTCCAGTTAAGCTTCTCTTGGGCCCTTTGAAAGTCTACAGTGCTTTCAGAGTCAACAACTACCACTTTATAAGGATGAGTTCTGAGGCAGAATCACTCTTACTTCAAACATGCACAAGAGGAAGTGAACAACTGCCCTATGTATTCCCACCATCATCAAAGCTTCAAACATAACCACAACGTGCCAATAATTATTACTACAAATACACACCGGAATACCAGCTAACTGTGGTTTATCTAAAAGTCCATGGAGTTCATTTCTTGAAGCTTCTAGTTTTTCATGATCTGCAGCATCCACCATGTATCTAAAAAAACACAAAGAATACCTTCATGAGAATGCCTCAACCATTAAACAGAATTTCGGCAATTAAAGGACGTCCTGTGAACGCTTTATCAGCCAAACTTACACAATACAATTGACACCTCTGCAATATCTTTCCCACATGCTTCTAAATCGTGGTTGACCTCCAATGTCCCACACCTAGAGGAAACAACAACAGAAGTTTTTATGCCAAAGAAACAGTTCTCATGGTTTCAATAAAATTCCAAGAGGGCAGCTCTCTGGAGTTGTGCAGCTATAAGAGGTTCTGTAGCAATATTTCTTTAAAATTTTCAATTTAAGAAAGGCATTCAGAGCCAACCCACAAGAAAAGGAGCTGACACAATTCACTGGTGATTATTGAAAGAATAGTGATATCATTAGAGGGTAAAGTATGGTGAAATTTATCTGAGCGATATCCCTAGTCAGGGACAAATGGACAGAGGGAAACTCTAGCCATGTAAGGAATTAAACCCACAAACTCATTGCTTACTGAAAAGCCTTTTAACTTAACATTAGGAGATGAACAGGTAGAGGAAGAATCTATTTCAAGTCATAGAGTTAAAAGAGAATCTTTCCACTGATGAGTGGTGAAATCAATCAATGAATTATTCATGCATAAAAATCAACAATATTATTTTCATACCTTTATTGTTACGTTTCCTTTCGTGACCTTCCTCATGTTAAATCCAACTGTTGGAATCATGTCTTCACTAAACTGGCCTGACTAAAGAGGATTGAATGGAAAGGAAGCATACTTACAGCTTTGTCTCTTTTTATCAGCACAAGAGGCAAAAGAGTTGTTTGAACTAGTAGAGCAATCATTACAGCCATCATTCCTTATT
>BLAZ01001082.1:1191484-1193984 GCA_014633955.1 Acropora tenuis
CAAACACAGCGCGGGTCTATGGTATAACATGCCAGCGGTCGACGAAAACCATACAGATGAACTGGTCTTTTGAAACTTCGAGTATCCCCCGTACTTGAGCCCTTTTGTGGAGTTGTGAATCTGGTTTGGCGAAGATCTGAAAAATTGGTCCGACGGGGATAATCAGGGCCGGGTCTGCGTTGACGTCTATGGTTACGTCATTGGCCAAAGAGGATCCGGCGGAGGAGGAGCTCCGGGAGGTGGAACCTCAAAAGCACAGGCTCTGCTGAGAGAGCTGAAAGCGAACCTTGGGAACATCATGCAAAAGTGGAAGTGAGTGTCGTATTAATTCAAGAAACAGGTCCATTAGAAAAGACATGATAAAAAAGTGTAAAAAAAAAAATTTAAATAATTGTAAATAAGTGCTTTGACTTAATTTAATCAACTGGATAAAACAATTTGTTACAAATGATTTGCATTGATACAAATATTCATTGGAATTAAAAAGGCACCTGTTATTCAAACCAGGTAATCTTTAATGAACTTTCTAGATGACAGATTACAAAATGCAGACGACCTCCGCGTAGCCACATGTGTTTCCGGTGGACGTTCCTTTAACGAATGCATCACTCATTTCCGTACTGATTTCAATAACTCGTTTCCCATGTATCCGAACAGGAGAGGAATTAAAAGCCTTCTTAAAATGTATTCTAATGCGAAGAAATTAAACAGCGAATGAGCCAGGCACCATTAGCCTCAAGATGATAGCAACCCTCAAAAGATGAAGAAGTTTTTATTGCCAAGCACAGTTCCTTTTAAGAACAGGGAACGTAAATTAAAACTTTTACAGAGGAATGACTAAACTCTTTGAGATTTATTTATTCAAAATCGTTCGAACTCTTTTAAATAGACACAACTACACTAGGTCATCTTCTAGACCGTCAAGGAAATCCATGGGAAATCTCAAAGGAAATATGTGAACCTAGAAAGCAAGGCTAAAAATTTACAATCTTGCAAAACTTCGGTTTGAAACACAAACCTCCTTTCTTCCTAAAGATTTGCTAATTATACGTTCCTCATGAGTACTGGGTAGCTCTAGTCCCTTGTGTGGCCCAACAGGGATATTGACATACGAATTAGCAATCTGACCCGACTTGTTCGAAGCATGGTTAGCGTTAAACAGCGTTAACTACCATACAGTACCGCATAGGTTTCGATACCACTTAACTAGTGGTTAGCGCTTACCATTTCTTCAAGAAACAGGACCCTGGCCGGTAGCCCCACAAGGAATTGGAACTACCCAGAGTTCGACAGGAATTTGCCATCAGCAAAGTATTCTTGTTTCACGAATTCTCTGTCAGATAAACTAGCATGTAAAACTTAATAGACACAAAAATATGATGCCCGGCGTTGTATCGGATGGTTTCTGTATTCTTTCAGAACTCTTGTATTTTTTGTATTGTCTCTATTTCTAACAATAAGCGTCTTTCTATTCGCTTGCTTCGATCGCAGATTTCTGTGCAAGTTGTTGATTTGCCCGCAAAACAGCTCCTGGACTCGGGTATGGCCTCATTTGAAACAAAGGCCCATTAGCTGTCGTATCTACTCCGGTCTTAGCTTCTCCTTTCTTGATTAGACCTGTTGTCCAAGTTCCCCTGCGAAAGCAAAGTCAATATGATAGTTTTTTTAATAAGAAAACAAAGAAACACACTGTTTTTCAGTGCCAACCAGAGGCATAAGACGTTACGATTCTAACTTGATCGGTCACGTTTTCCCACGCTTAGCACCAACTGCATGTGTGTATCGTCAGTGCATTATGATTGGTTCATTTGATTTTCTGCGTATGTTTCAATTGGCTGAAGTACTTGTTTTGGCCAATGAACAGACAACAGCAATGGTCAATAGCTTGAACGCATTTTTCCCGCGCTTAGTTGAATGCCTGTTTTTGCTTTGCTTTATCATAAGCGCGATTGTGATCGACCAGAGTCAATTCTTTGCTTTTAATGGTTTGGAACTTAACGAAACACGCAAAATTTATCACGGATGCATAATAAAGCGTACTTGGGCGCATCTGAATAGGATGCTGGGTCCATGGGATCGATTTCTTCTGATTTCTTTCGCTTTTCAGCTTTTATTTCTGCAAAGAAGAATGACAGACAAAAAAACAGGCTACAAATTAACAACAAAACAGAACGGTTTAACCCTAACAATATCCTCAACTTCACACCAGGGCCAGGGTCTCGACTACAGAAACCGGGGACGAGTATGCGGTTTG
The DNA here is from genome assembly GCA_014633955.1 of Acropora tenuis. Taxonomy (NCBI): domain Eukaryota; kingdom Metazoa; phylum Cnidaria; class Anthozoa; order Scleractinia; family Acroporidae; genus Acropora; species Acropora tenuis. The sequence goes on from BLAZ01001082.1 coordinate 1,193,739, forward strand.
AGATGTCATCATAAGTTTCGGAGCTGATGGCCAGTTATACTTTAAAACTGTCATTTATCACTTTTACATGGCTTGACTCTAAGTTTACCTTTTTCGTGTTTTCTCTTTCCTGCTGCTTCCTGCCTTCTTTGTGAACCCTACCACAACAAAGACAGTGAATAAGATCAAGAAAAAATGGTAGAGTAAAGATTAGCATAGTAGTGAGAGAATTCAATGTACACCACCCAACCGAGGTTGCAGTTGCAG
>BLAZ01001082.1:1211484-1213984 GCA_014633955.1 Acropora tenuis
ATGCATAAAAAAATCCTTTAATATTTAACAATCGAAAGGGGTGCAAATCCGCATTTTAACTCTAAGCGGCATTTAGGAGAACTGTACCTGTCAGTTTGAGCGAACCACTTGACAAACCGTAACATCCCCTCAGATTGAGATGACCCAAGAAAGGACGACATTTGTGAATCAGGCTGGAAGTGACTTTGTTTGTTGCACTGAATCAAAAGGATCAAAAGAAAGGCAATGAACTCAAATGCTATCAAAGCAATTATACAAGTAATGCATGATTACACTTAAGGCTTAAACATGGAAATATGCACAAGAACAAGCTGCTCTTGGATGATAAAAGTGAAAAGGAGCTACGTAAAACAAGTGCTCATGCGGAATTGTCTTTCCGTAGCGTTTCCCCGCTGGTTTTGGAAACAGCGGTCTCTCTGAACGAAAATGGTTTTTTGTCCGATTAAACAGGTGCATTTCCCAGATTGAATACGGTAATTTTTTCGAATAAAGGAGGAAAACATACCCTCTTGTGAACAAAACAAAAACCACTGAATTGACCAATCATTACGCATGATGTCTCTAAGAGATTAATATAAGCAGTTGGTCTATTGTGACATAATCTTTGTCTTCAAGCGACAAAAGAGAAAATAGCTCACCTGTGCTTCACCTTGGAAAAGTCAACCTTGCAACGCAAATTGAAACAAATTAGTTGTATTAAAAAAGCATCGTTTAAGCTTCTTTTTCCTTGAAGACATTTGAGGTATATACTTCACGTATGCTCACGTGGAGAGTGCAAACCAATGTGAACAGTTTTTAGCTACAGTTTGAAAGTGCATCATTTAAACCAATATTAGGTCACATGGTTGAGCCAGAATATTCTTCTTGCATTTCTTGTTTCCACAGGTCACCCAAATGAAATAGATGGCTAGATCTTGTGCGTACAACCAACGATCTGTCGCTCACCTAGTGGTGATTGTGTCGCCACCTAGATGGACCAATCATATACGCGCGCTAAGCGCAGGAAAACACGTACGCAAGTTTCGATTGGTTATGACTCTTGCCTCTCATTGGATGAAAATGTAGCGCGATATTTTTTCCTCTTTTAAGCCAATCACAAAGCTTAGTAATGCAAAACCACAGCTTTGGCGAATTTCCTTTACCTTGCTCCAAAGCGTGTTTGCTTGAATTATCACTTTCCAGTTACGACATACACGAGCACAGCGTCCCAGGTCACCCACGTTCACAAAGCTGAAAATCTGCGACAAAGTAGAAAAAAGAAAGATTATAATAATAATCATCAACATCAAAATAAAAGCTGCCAAAGTGAGAGACACGGACACAAAAAGTAAAAGTCTAAAGGTACACACGACATGTTATGCACCTATCAATGTTAAGCCGCTGCGGGGGGAGGCCGGGCAGAGGCGGGGGATTTGACATAACAAGTCTGCCCAGGGTAGGGACTTTTGATCATTTGCCGAGTCCCGGGGCTCGGACTTTTTGACCTACCAACGCCATCTTGGATTTATATTTTGAATTAGTAAATACTTCCAAGAGCTTTTTTAATATTTCTCTAGACTACAGATAGAGGTTTTAAATATTTTATTGCCATCGTTTCTGTTTAAAATGTAAGTAATTAAAATATGGCAATGGTGTAGGACATAATTTAGTCATAAAAAGAATTTCCATGTTTTCGGTCTTGTTTAGTCGTATAAGTTTAGGTAATCGTCTTAATATAAATCAGTTGCCAATTTTTTTATTAAACAAACGTTGTATTTTGAAGTTGTTGCTTTGTGTCGTTTTATTTACAACTTTTTGATGTTTAATTTCTTTTTGACAGACCTATGCTTTTTGCTAGATAGAGACGTAGAATGTGCATTCTTTTGAACTACACTGATATCAAGTAAGCTATGATCGTCGCAATTATGAACGCAATTTAAGCAATTCCTTATAGAAGCCCGAAAAAGTCAGGATTTCAACGGGGTTTGAACCCGTGACCTCACGATACTGGTGCAACGCTCTAACCAACTGAGTCACTGACGTTGGGAGCTGGTCAATTTGTAAGTTCTAATGAGCCCGTGAGGAATGAATGTGAAGTGAATATGAAATGTATGCGGTTATGAACGCAATTTAAAGTTCAATATATGAAACAACGCTCCCAACGTTAGTGGCTTCATACCTCAGTTGGTTAGAGCCTCGCACCGGTATCACCGGCATCATAACTGCGAAGATCATAGCTTACTTGATTTCAAATCTGCAGTTCAATATATGAAACATTTCAGATATCACTTCAAACACTGATATCCCTGGGACGGAGAATTTGCACTCTTTTGACCATGGTTAATTTCCCTTGGGTCGGGCATTTGAACTGAAAAGATGATCGGAGTTCAAATCCCCCGCCTTTGCCCGGCCTCCACCCTCAGCGTCTTAACATTGATAGGTGCATTACAGGACGTACGCACTTGACAATAACATCAGTTTAACTTTCTTGTTTCGTTAGACACGTTTCTTACATGGCTTG
>BLAZ01001082.1:1243984-1246162 GCA_014633955.1 Acropora tenuis
TCTGGTGAGAGCGAAAACTGGGGGAAAATATTAATGCAGGTTAAACTCATGGCCAATTCACGATCAGCTTTGGAGCTGGTGCCATCAAAGCTGTGAAAATACAAGGCACAGCAGGGAGGTTCCATTGTAACCCTGTGAGCAGGAACCAGCCCTTCAAGTGACCACCAACCAGTTACAGTAAGTCACACTCAGTCTGAAGGAACTTCAGTGGAGAAACTTGCATATGTAATGTGATACCTAGTGTGACCTGATGATTCCTATGATGGGTGGGGAGGGCTAGGGAATGAACTGGCAAAATAGGCAACCAAAGCAGTAATCCACAAAGATCAACAGAGCAAGCAAACTGCTAATATGGTGACCATAGCAGTGATCCATCCAAGGCAGTTACCTGTAAAGATTGTGGCAACCAGAGCTCACGGGAAAGCACAAAATCAAATTGACAAGGCAAATCACAAATAGTTGAGAATACCACTGGGCAGGTTGACTTGAGATTAATTAAGCTTAAATTACATTTAGTCGCATAAAAATCTCACCAATAGACTCAACCTGCATGTTGCATGAAGGCCAGAATCAACTGGTCTACATTATGGGAAGGCAAGTGCTCTGATATGGCTCTACCAACCCTCTTAGGAAAAAAATAAATAAATGAATAAAGATAAAACTAGGCAATTGATCATCTTTATACTCAGTCAGTGAAATTTATCCAGGGGTAAAATGTTACTGATCACTGTACCCATTTAACTCTTTTTTTTTAATTTTTCCTTTTGATTAAGTTGTTGCAATAAGCTTGGATGAAGATATTGAATCAGAGGATGAATTGGTGAGTCGTGACAACAACTAAAATTTAATGTTTTGGTAATCAAACTTGTGTAAGGAATCATACAGAACCTCTTTGTTGTATGATTGTAAAGCAGTGAAAGAATTTTATCTCCCATGGCTAGAATTTCTTCATAGTTCTCAAAATATCCTTTGAGATAAGTAGGTATTATATTATTGATTTAGTTTTCTTGATTCTGACAGATCATATCTCCTGTGGAAAATGATGTAATCATTGAGGATATTCAGGAGAGGAGCATAACAGCTCAAAGCACTGATGCTGATGATTCTGTAGATGGTGATGATAATGCATCAGAAGGAAGTGCTTCTGATACTAACAATGGCAAAGTAAAACGTTCTTCATCACTCCAAGGTGAAAGCATTGTTGACTCAGATGTGGATCCCAAAATAAAGAAAGGATTGGAGAAAATCCGGAAACTGGATGCTATTTTAGCAGATAAAATAAAGGTAAAAGGATCAAATCTGATGTTAACTCATTCTTTGAGTGAGGTAGCAAATGCAAGACAGCCGATTGGTAATGGGACATTCAGATTCTCAAAGTAATTTTTGTTTGTCTTTGAGTGTTATTTTTCATGACTTTAAGTTACAGGCAACGTTGTCCTCCAGATTTGAGTAACGTTAGAAAGATCTTGTCTTCAAAGAATTTCCTAAAAGTATTATTTTGATATAGGGGCCCCTGTTATATCAAAGTATGAAACTATTCGTGTTTTTCTCAAATCAGAATTTTTTGTCTGCTGTAACAGAAAGAAAAAGATGTCAAAAGTCTCAGAAAACAGCTGGAGAAGAAATGGAGAGAAGAGATCAGCCAGCTGGACAAATTGAGGGAACAGGAAGGACATGGAAAAATTGAACTGAGTGTTGCCCATGCGCTGGCTCTTGGTCCACCAGCTGACGACAGCCAACCAGGTACTATGATGATGACGATGACGATGGGGATTGGGGTGGCAATGATGAGGACAATTACGATGACGACGACGATGACAATGATGATGACAATATTGGTGACGATGACAATGACGATGTTGATGGGGATGGCAATAATGAGGACGATCACAATGACAATGATGAGGATGATGACGATGACAATGATGATGATGACGATGATGAAGACAATATTGGTGACGATGACAATGATGATCACAATGATGATGACAATATTGACAATGATGATGACGATGATGACAATATTGATGACGATGACAATGATGATGATCACGATGATGATGACAATATTGATGATGATGACGATGATGATGATGACAATATTGATGACGATGACAATGATGATCACAATGATGATGACAATATTGACAATGATTATGACGATGATGACAATATTGA
>BLAZ01001082.1:1291908-1296908 GCA_014633955.1 Acropora tenuis
CGTTTCTTTGGTCTCGGTCCATCACCCTCTCTCTCCGTGCTCCCTTCCCTGTTGCAGCTTCCCAAAAACTCCAACTCGGTTTCTACCTCCTGAAGTCTTTCAGACAAACTCTCATTCTCAACCTCAACGCACAACGACTCAGTTGCCTCCTCACCGGGCAAATCTAACAATGAGCGATGCAATGGAGACTTCAGTCCCACTGCTTCGTGTGGTTTGACAGTCACTGAAATTGAAGTTTTCAAAGATTTAGATATATCCATTGAAGTTCCCTGTGTTGAGATTTTATCACTTTGATATGAAGTTTCTTCCATAGGTTCAGATTGATCGGCCCTCTCCGTTGCGGAATGATCTTCGTCCTCTTCGCCAGTGGCAACACAAGATTCTTCCTGATGCGTGATTTGTTGCGTGCCCCTCTCTCCCCAAACCATTTGCCCAGTATCCACATAAGAAACAGCTTCATTCAAGGTGCTGTCTTCTTGCTCAGGGAGATGACGCAGTGGGAAAAAATTCCATACACCCAATTCACGTCGACAAAGAGAACAGGAAAGGGTTTTGACTTCAGGATCACTAGAAGAACTTTGGATTAAAAGGAAAAATTCAAAAGTATGATTCATTTTGTTAATACGGTGACTGACAAAGCACTGATTTTTTTTCCTGCAAGACCTCAAGACAAGTATTACAAGGTTCCTCCCCTCCGCAAAAAATTCTAAAGTGCCCCTAAACCCAAAATATTGTTTTCGCTAAATTGAATCTTTGCACCTGTTCGAAACGCATTACGGCCATTTTTTTTCCTTCTTCTAACAAATCCTGCCATTTTATAGGCTTCAAAACTTGGGAAAAACCAAGCATCTTTTGTCCAAGACCGAGTGAGAAGGGGAGTGGGTCTATTCCGGATTTGACGTGACAATCTACTTTGCATGCATGTTTACAAACAATTAATGCGATGTAAATCAGTTTGTGGCCCCAATGCGTTTCTATATTTTTTACACATTTAATCCTCCAAAACATCAAAATTTTAAGAAAATCCACAAAACTGTGGGTAATTGTTGGGAAAAGTTTTGTCTTTGTGGTTTTATAGGTTTAAAGATATTTTCGAATATGTTGGGCCCACTGTGATTGTGCTTTTGAAATGTGGTTACTGCTCTTACCGAAATGTAGATGTTAGGGATGCAATACAAACATGATGACAGAAACATCTGCAATAGTTAATGATACCTTCCTTGCCAGCCGCACAAAGCAATAATGCAAGACGCTTTTAACGCTTGCTCAAGGTCAACTTCACTCGTTGCCCAGCAGAGGCTTCCTGCATCAACCAAATTCTGAAGGCCTTCAATGTGACCAGGTGACAGACCATCCTACACACAATGTAACATTTATGCAATAGATCACATTTCCTATGAATTTTCAGGTGTAATAAACACATGTAGGTTTATTACACCACTTAACCCATGGAAAATGATGTGAGACAGACGCCCATTAGATAGAGCCTCTATTTCCATTAATTTTTGAGTTAACCCTTTCCTGAGTAGAATTATTATAAATAGAACCATTTTTCTCTTGTAATGCGCTTGCTGTCTGCTGTCATTTCTCTATTTTCATTGGTTCTTTCCTCTATCAGCGCACAAACCTCCCCAGGGAACTGTTCTATTAATAAATCTACTCAGGTAAGGGTTGAGTCCAAGCACTTGCATGGGAGATGGAGGCTCCATCTGATGGGCTCCTGACTGCTACTTTCAACAAGTGGTACAACGTAGCATGGAGATTCGAAAGAAAATACTTTTTGATGCAAGAGCCAAGTTTGCCTTCTCTCTACATCCATCACAAGATAACACAATTCAATTCAAGAAAACACCGGTCAATACAAGATAGCCAGTGTATAGGTCGACCCTTCTTTTTAAAGCTAAAAGTTGAGATTTTACTTATATGTGGCGTAAAACCTGAATGTAGAATCCTTAGCATTTCTTTTGCCTCTGAGTTCTGTGCAGAAAAATTCGTATCCATCAAGTGACACACTTGCAATACTTTCGACATATGTTTATTTTAGCAAATGCTGTGGCGTCGAAACACTTAAAAAAAAAAACAGTGAATGAAGACAAATTAAAGAAACAGCCATCTTGTAGGACTCGTAGTTGCAAGGTTACAAAACCAGATGAGGGGTTCCCAAGCCAACAACGTGCTGTGAATCAGAAGACCTTATATGTAATGACTACAGTATAACCAGGTTACTGTCCAGAGGTTTTTGTTAAAACAGTGTTACTTTTCCACCTGGTGAGTAACTGTTAAAGTTTTGGTTGGTGGATGGGATGAGATCAATTTTTTTGGAGTGATTCTTGTGAATGAAAAGGTTGACTTGTACCCTGGAAAAAAGTATATTTCCAGCTCACCATGTCCTTGATTGCTTGTTCATCCACCAAAGGGATGTCCTCTGCAAGAGTGACAATAGATCGCCACCTTGCTCTGTAGTCATCCAACCACTGTGAGTAGCTGTATATTGGTAACCTTACAAATGATTCTAGAAATTGAGAGAAATATATACACCTTATAAAACATAGCTGGAAAAGTCATGCAATTTGCTTACATCATCTGCATACTCCATAACCTTATGAACACACGTTGACGACTCAACAAATACATAAAATGCATGCCTGTGAGCTTTCAATGGGTTTGAAGAAATTAAAAAATTCATAAAATAATGTTATAAAATAATTGCTTCATGGTCAGTGTGCATCCATCCAGTTATGGATGCACATGCCAAGTTTCTAAGCACTTGAAAAGCTAGACCCTTATGCTGGTCTTGCTCTTGGCAAAGCTCATGCATGCATCCATAACTTTATGAGTTTTGACTCAGTTTTGTTTAAACTTTTAGCATTTCCTTACTGGGTACCTTATCTCACATACAATATTGAATTTTAACTTTTTTGTCCATCTGATTCCAACCCCCGATGTTGATGTTTTGACTAACAAAAACTGGTAGCCATACTAAAATTGTTAATGAAACCCAGTTACTTTAGCTCATCATTGTTGGTTTCCAGTCCCTTGTTTCCAGAATAATTTGTGAGTTAATTCAGAGGTGACACCTGGGTACCTAACTTGCCCACATTTTACTCACACTTGTTTACTCGTTGGATAGGCAATAGGTTTTTATAGAGGGCTTTGAACATACCCGGACATGGATTATCAGGCCATGGACAGAGTTTAGAATGGCCACTGACCAGAGCTTCATTTAGCTGCTCACATGTCTTGGAATCTGTAATAAAAACAGCACTGTAATCAAATTAATGAAACATCGTTTGAACTGGAAACGGGAAAAAATTATTTCAATGTTAATGATCTTCCCAGTTTTGCTATGCTTTTTAAACAGTAGCAAAAGAAAGGCTGGTAGATCATTAAGATTTAAAGTGTTTCATATGACATTTCATTAATTAGATCACATGTATCCTCTATGAGCGGGCTTATCATTGACCCACATAATGACCTGCTCCCAGCTGGCTTGATAACTCAACTGGTAGAGCACTGCACCAGCATAACAGAGGTCAGGATTTGAGTCCTGCTCAGGTAAGAATTTTTTCAAGCATTTCTCTCTCTACTGCTTAAGTAGCAAAGCAAAACTGCGAAGATCATTAAAATTAAAATTAAAACAGTAATAATTTCATAAGAATATGCGTGACTATCTGAGGAGCAAAATCCATACGGCATCTGCCACATTATCTCCATGGATACTCACACATATCAGGATCCCAAGTGGTGGATATTGTAGCATCAAGAGTTGCCTTGCAGAGCACGCATCGCAGGATGTCCACTTCACTATTTTCCCAGCCAAACTGTGCACAGTGCAAAGGTGATAATGACAGAGGTTTTGCAAACCATGTGAAAGGCTGGATTCAGTCAAAGAATAAACTTCTCAATAATATTATTAGTCCAATAAACTCAGGGAAAATCTAGGTAGTCTTCACAGGATTATGACCAACCAATGAAAAAATAACTCAAGCAAAAAAGTTTTGCTTAGGGAAAAAATTTTTCAGGGGATGGGGGGCTACTAGGGCTTTATCCCTGCAGTCCACAATCCCTGTGCCATGTTGACAGCGCATCTCATGTTTTTTTTCCTTAAGATGTGCTTTTTCTAGGTTATATAATTCTTGGATCCCGTAGATCAAAAGGTGATCAACATTAAATAGAGTTGAAATGACAAAAGAGATTTGAATTTTGCGGGTCTAAATTGCCCAAATCACTTCATTTAAACTTGGCAGAAATTACAGGTCTGGTTGAAAAACCAGGGATGGAGATATCGTGAAAATCTCCCTGTCTTTATATGTAAATGGTTCCAAAAGTTTTTTTCCAATCTTTTTTTTCTTTTCTTTTTTTTTTTTTTTTAATGCTTCATTGTTTAGTGTGGATTTGAAGAACTAGGCCCACAAGATCATAGACCCTTATCATGCAACCACCATTTTGGATTTGAAATGAGCCTGGATGAGCATGAAAGTTGCAAAGATGGCAAATGATGACTGTTGTGTACCTCTCTGTAATAAATGACAAACACTACCATAGAGGTAAAGATCTTACTTTAATTTTCCCAGGGTTAAGCAGAAATAAAAGTGCGTGCCATCTTTAGAATGTATGAGTTATAATTTTTGAGTACACATTGTTTATTCCCAAAATGGTGGCAGCGTGATAAGGGTCGGCAGAGTCAACTCCTACCAATATTAAAACCATTAAACCCCCCATTTCCAGTTACCAATGCTCTGTTTTGTCTTAAGGATACTGAAAATGTCTCAACACGATTCCAAAATGCTTCTTTACTTCTTGGTTTACTGCGGCTCAATGATTCTACGTAAGAATCCTCAGGTTCAAAGCCCCTGTGAAAACACAAAAGGGAACTTAAATGCAATAATAAACTATTGCTGCCTCAATATGGCTTTAAAATTACTTTCCACATCTGTGTGATACTTTGATTTCTTTCCTAACAGCTGTGGCTTCCAAGGTCAACGTAATATTGTGTAATT
>BLAZ01001082.1:1491334-1493834 GCA_014633955.1 Acropora tenuis
ATGACACAAGGCATCCGTAACTGCTCAACGATGCTCAAACCGGAATATAATGGTAAAATTGTTTAGAGCTGTGGATAAATATAGAAAAAAAATATACAAAATTATAAATATAAAAAAACAAAAATGTTCTCGTGGAAGATATGATATTTAGAAGACATCCTTTCCCCCCTAAATCTATTGCCCAATTTAAAATGCAAACGATTCCGATGAGAGTGCAAGGTCTGTTGCATGTATTGATGTTGTTCACGAACCATATCTATCTATGAACCTATTCTCTTTGCTGGGCATTTTGCCCGGAACCACAAAACAAACATTTTTCTTCAAATTCACAAAAAATCGATTAAGATGTCTTATCCTATATGACTATAGAGTGGAAGAGATTGTTCCCCGAGAAGCTTTTACCACACTGCTTGATACTGCAGAAAGTCTGCTTGATACTGCAGAAATAAGGAACCAAACGTCATTTTCTGAACTGCGTTTAGGAGGCATGGACAAAAAGCTATTGTCCACATCAATATCCGCCAATTAATATTTTTAATTAACCTTCTTTTTTGTTTGAAACCGAAAAATCAAAACATATCGCATTGTTTTGGAAGTGCTGTTTTCGAGTTTACTGAATGAAGGGACTCTATTGATGTTGCAATCTTAAAATATTTTACGGAAGCTTATATTGAAGTGCGAGAGTTAATTTAAGTATAATTGTTGAATTCAAACTTTTGAGAGGAAATACTATTTGCAGTTACTGCTTTAGCGAAGCTCCAATGATTTAACATCGACCAACCGTTAAATATTACGTAACCGAAACTACTTTTCCAAATCACAGCAAACATGTGTGCAACTGTAACTGGTTTCGTGACAAACAAAACTGAGGCGATAACAAGACTCGGTCCTTAAAGTTATTTGGTTATTGCTTTGACTAATACTTAGCCAATAATTCACATGCACAGGAGTGTTGGATACGCACTTATTGTTTTAATGCACCGGCATATGCTAAGTCGAAACAAGTTTCAAGCCAGCCGACCAATAGAATCCCGATTTGTTTTAATGACATTTTCTTCGATGTTTCTCAAACAGCGTGGTTCTATACCTGTAGTTACATTCATGTTACTTCAAAAACAAGGTGAACGAAGAAACTCAGTTTTTCTAAATACAAAGAAATCGCACTCTTTGTGTTTCTTTCACGGTGCTATTTCACAGACCCTCTTTGCATTCCCAACTTGCGAATATTTCCCAACTAGCGATGCACTCTCCATAAACTTAGATTCTGGTTAAAGTTCTCTAATCAGCGAATAAGGCTGGCCTAATCCTGTAAAAAGGTACATTTTACCACAAATGTTCGCTGATCGACTGAAAACAGGGAACAGGCGATGCAAATTCACCAAGATGGATCAAGCTACAAATTATAGTTCTCTGAACGAAAATATTTAAACGAAATTGAACTGTAGCTAAAAGCCCCAACTTGTAGGAGGCCACGATTTGAATATTTACAAAACGTGGTGCTGTTGAAGTCGAGAACAACAAAGGTAAATCCTATATCTAAAATTATACCCGGTAATTGCAATAGCTCACACAATGCAACGCCCGAAGCGAAATTACAACTTTACCATATCTTCGTATTCTAGTCCTTCTTTAGACCGTAATATAGCGGCTAATACTACAAACCATGCACGACGCCGTGTCCTGCCACGTGACAACTGGCGTCCGTGTGTAACGAAGCTGGCACCTGGTATGTCGAGCAAAACATCTCACAGCAACTGGCTGCCTGCCATTTTAAAGTGAACAATACAACTGTAATTTGTAATTAAAATGGACATTCATATTTATCAATGTCTTAATGTGCAAACGTCTGGAAAATTCTTCAATTATAGATTGGTGTGAAAGTGGAATTTTGATGAGACTGTTAGGTCTGGTAAAAGTTATTCTAACTCTAAAGCTGTTGTTACACGTTGAAACTTTTAGCTGAAACTTGTGTGCAACGGCGTTGCGAAGCATGTTTCAGCAGGCGTTGCACCGTGTAACAGGGTCGGTTTCGTGAAATAAACTTTTTGAACATCCGTTGCGAGACAAGTTTCACGAAAAGTAGAACCGCTTTCTACTTCTGCAACGGTTGCAACGATCGCAGTGGTGACAAAAACGAGAGTTTCACCGTGTAACAAGTTTCAGCTAAAAGTTTCAACGTGTAACAGCGGCTTAACCTTTTCTTGCAAGATGATTGTCCAAATATAACAAACAAATTAATTGTGCTATTTTTGTAGCTAGTATCAAAAGTTAGCTTTTACAGGGACAAACTGTGAGAAGGCAGTGATATATTATTGCAACTACTTCGAACTTTGATTTTACTGAAATTTTTCAAACAAATAAGTAAATAAAAAAAAACTATTAGTGCTAATTTAGTTGTAGCTCATTTTCAGTTTCGTTGCAGGCTCAAGAAAAAAAACATCAATCTCGTTTTCCGGAATGGGTTATTTGCCAGTCAATAAGTCACCTCCTTCGATCCAAA
>BLAZ01001082.1:1501334-1506808 GCA_014633955.1 Acropora tenuis
TTAGAGAGCAGTGTTCTCCTTATGAGGCGGTAACCGGTAAAATTTACCGCCTCAAGCAACAACAAGCCACAGTTCTTCCTGTCTGCAACCTCTTGATGGTTTACTTAAGCTATATAAGTTGCTTAAAAAATACCGGTCAGGAATTGTCCCCTAAATGTGGAGCTAAAACTTAGGGAGAAGACTGAGAGAGGGTTGGTAAGGGGCACGGTAAAAGTACTCACTTTCTAACAACATGGCATGGGTTCAAAGCCATAAGTGGGTTGTCTCTGTTGATTCTTTAAGTACTCTGCTGTTGGAGGCTTCTCTCCGTGTTTTCTAGTTTTCCCCTATCTTCAAAAACCAACATTGATGCTTTGAGCTGATTTAATTTGATTTGCAGTTTCCAGTTGTGTAGATAAAGTTTAGACTTTTGTTATTATTATTATTATTGTTATCACAAGAAAACTCCGCGCGACGTCTGTGCGCGCGTCAACAGCGCATGTCTGTCCCATATAAAGGTCACTTTATTTAACGTCGGTAGTTCCTTCAGTCCCGACGGGACTGCTATCAATGGAAGCCGACGGTGCGCCCTCTACCCCCCCTGCCACTGTCAGTGCTCCGTTTTACGGGTATTCAAAGCTATAGCTACACGGACCAGTGGAAAGTCGAAGCAGACGTTGAAGTCACTGAAGATCGAACCGGGGACCTCTCGCTCAGAAAGCCGCGCACTAGCCAACTGAGCCACGACTGCTCCTTAGCGGGACTGTCATTCCAGGATCAGGCTGCTCAGCCACTCGCATTTCTTTCGTTCTTAATCCATTTCTTCCTTTCATCTTTAAAATTATGTTAAACTTTGTGCCGATCATCGCCTTTCGAGACGAGGATGCCATATTATTATTATTATTATATTATTATTGTAATCACTGTTTATATTATTATCATTATTTTGTGATCACATGACATCTTTTCCTTCTGAATGGACCTCTGTAAACTCCCTCATACCTCTAACTGAAAATGCCAAAAAAAAATCCTGCACATCTCTCCAACAGTAGTGTATCCCTCCAACTTTAATGTAAGCAATATTGATTACCTGATAACCAAACAAACACAATGGCTTGCAAGCACTTAAGCAAAGATTGGGATAAGAAAATAATGATTATTTATGGTGACCATGAATTTCACACATATGGCCATAATCTTGTGTGATACTTTAAACAGCTTGTTGCCTTGTTTTCACTATAACATTAATTTTCGTCCACTGCATGGAGAAAACAAATTTTTGCTAAACAATGAAAACTTGACCTATTAGCACTCTCTACTTAATAGCAGCCTGCCACTTACACATTGTTTCTACTTTCTAAAGATTCAAGTGTTTTTCTGTAGTCATGGCCAGTAGTTTTGAATCCATTTTAGTGTCAATCTCTTCAATGGTTGGTTGACCAACCATAGTCCATTAAAATCCCAAACTTCACCTTGACTTAATTTAGTTCATGTTATTTTTTCGTTATCATAAACAAGGCACCCACTCAAGACAACTTCTTTGTTTTAAAACCAATGGTAACTTTATCTTTGAAAACAAAAGTGTAATTGAGAATTTATTTATGCACCAAAATGCTGTCAAATGCACTAAGGACTGTGGCAGTTGACATGTAAGCGAAACAAAGCTCGCCATTTATATCCTTGAAATGATCTGAGAAGCCAACTACGAACAATATCCAATTATAGGCTATTAATTATTGCTGAAGCTTTTAAAATTCTATTTAACCACAGTCAGAGAAGACTGATTAAGGAAGTCTTCTCATAAAAATGTTGCAGGTTTTTTGTGAAAAGTTTGTATGTTTTCTGAGGAATTTTTTGCTGCTCGAGATGCTGGACAAAGTCCATGTAAATTTAAACTAAAAGGGCAAATGGTTTATTTTACTCCATGGTATTATGGGGTTTCTAGAAAAAGATTCACACTGACTTTGGTTGTAATACTTGTTATTGGAAAATTTACTTAATACAATCTGAGAATGAAGTATAGCCCAAATCACTTTTCAGCCAGCAATTTTTTTGTGTGACACACATTAAAAGACCTCTCTTTTCCATTTTTTGTTCTTGTGACATCCATAACAGTCTTAGTCACACCACAAAATAATGGTGCTGACATTGATTTCTGCCCTAAGGTAACTGTTGAAATAAAAATTAATGAAATGTGCACTATAGTCTAAAAACTATTTTAGAAATGTGTTAATTGTACATAATTATTAGGTAGATAAGAGACCTAGGTCATGGGAAAATTGCTTTAACAAGCTGTTATTAATAATTCAAATGAATAAAAAGATGTTTGCTGCAGCAGCAGACATGCAAAGGCTGAGACCTGGATTAAATTGTTCAAATGCACCAAACTGTCCGTCATATCATCAAAATACTTCATTTTGAAGTCTGCTTCACAGTTCACTTCAGTCTTGTCATTGGAAAGGGGGTGGGAGGAGAACTGTCTGGGCGATGAGCTGCCACACCATGAAACGCAAGGGAACGCCTCCTGTACGTACGCCACGTTATGCGATGCTACAATCCACAAGCACGTGGAATTCCGACACATGCACCTATGTGTGGACACCGCTGACCTCCAGGGGAACGCAAGCGCTCTTTTTTGTTAACTCCGTTAAATTGCATTTAACTGCATTAAAATAAATAAATCAATAAAACAAATAAATAATCAATCAAGGAAGTAACAGTAATAGAAAATGGACAAACAAGAAGAAAGCAAGAAGCAAACGAACAGCAAGCAGGCATAAGCAAAGTGTTTAAAAGGACTATAAAAGCATTTATAACAAATTAACTGAAACAGCATATCTCACTTGGCTGGTATTAAAGGTATTAAATGGGTTTCGTAAAGTTTCTTGAATTGGTTTGGTCTTTGCAGTTGTTTTAGTATAAAAGGTACAGTTTCCAAAAAAATTCAAGCAGGGTACTTAAAGGTGAATTTACCCATGTGGGTCTTAACTTTTGGATGGTAAATTTGAGTTGAGTTGAGTTTCTTGTGTTAATATAGGAGTGAACAGAGTCGTAGGTGTGAGAAAATCGATACCTAAGATCACAAATCTCGTTAAAATTATTATTATTATTATTGTTATTATTATTATTTTACAGTCCAAGTTCAGGAAGACCCGACTAGCTGATGAGACTGCTGAAACTTATTTCTTGGCTGGCAGATCCATGATGTGGTGGGCGGTAAGTAAACAACAAGATAACTTTTTCTTAATATTCTAGTTATATTAAAATAACAGTTATTATTAAATTGAATCAGGGCTGTTAAAATATTTTTCTAAAAGAGGTTGTGTTTAAACAGTTGTAAAATTAATGTCAACCAGAGGCATTTCAAACAACTATAACTAGCACAAATAGCTGATGATTTCTAGAAGCTTGCTCTATGATATTACACCGTGACAGGACGATCAGATTTTTAGCTGTAAATTACTCAAATTACTTAATTGCCAACATTTTAAAAAATTCATAAGTTATTATTGTAAGTTGTTTTAAGTATTAGTATCTTCATTTCATCTAATATAATTGTTACAACTTAAATTGGCCTAAACTGTTACTAATTTCAGTTTTTAATAATAATTATTATTATTGGTGCTAGGCAGTGAAAAGATGAAGGGCCTACTGCACTTTGATATTTAATGTTAATGTTACCTTTAATGTTTTTATTATTGCTGTTATTATGTTGTAGAAACTAGTTTAATGACATTTGCTAATTTGCACAGGTTGGGCCCAGTCTTTTTGCCAGTAATATTGGCAGTGAGCATTTTGTTGGCTTAGCTGGCTCAGGGGCGGCAACTGGCATTGGTGTTGTTTCCTATGAGTGGCAGGTGAGGTGGTGCATACATGCAAACATAATGTTGAAAATACCACCATTGCACAGAACTGATTTAAAATGTGCAATAAAATGCACTAGTATCATTTACATTGTTGACATGAAAAGAAAATCAGCAAGTTGCAACAGAACTTGCACATGAAAAGTTGAATGAGCTTATCCAATTATCCAAAGTTTATATTCTTAAGAATGTTATACTATTAGAAGATTGCGTTGTTTTCAATTTGGCATTCTGTATTGCAGCCCCTTCTTGTTAATAAATACTTGCATGTCCAGTAGGTTAAATTAACATTGCTATGATTACAGTAAATAAAGCCGATGTGTTGAAATACAATCCAAAGTGTCTGATTGAACAATCATCAGGTGTCAACTGAATTCCCTCATCATTAAATTGCCACTTTTATATTGCATGTCAGTAATCTTGACCAACAATATAACAAACACATGTTCTTCCTTAGGCCTGTTGGATTCTTCTCCTTCTTGGATGGGTGTTTGTGCCCATTTATCTGAGATCCAGAGTAAGTTTTACTTGATTGTTTGAATTACTGTTCATAAATAATTAAGATCTATGTTCTGTAGAGACTATGAAATGTGTGGGTTATTATGGAATTAATTTACCCTTTGTTTATACAAGTATATACAAGCAAGGGACAGCAATTTCTTTGTACCGTGTTAATTTGTCTAAAGGCAACTGTGCAATCTTGTGTACAAGTTACTAATTATTTATATTGCCTCATGCAACCCCTGCAAAGACAAACCACACCGTATCAACTTTTTCAATGCTATTTCGACATTTAATAAACAGTGTTTAGTTTCCCAAACAGAAATTTAGCAGGTCTACCATGTCAGTAGGGAAAAAAATAAGATGAATCGAGTTTTCATCAATTGATGCTGGAGCTTTGTTCAGTTGTTTACCCAAGTGCTTTATCTGGTTATTTGAGGGCAAAAAACTTGCAGTTGTCTAATACCACAGAAAATAACACCCTGTACTTTTGATTACCAAATCCAGTGCTTTGAAAAACTATTAACACAGTGCTACCATGCCTAAAAATAAGAATTTTTTGGTTTCTTCATATTTTTGAGAAATATGTAAATGCTGATTACATTCTGGGTCATGTTTCAAACAGAAATTTGGTAGGGAACACAGAAAATTTCATGTGTAATTATTGAAATTAGGTTGCTGCCATTGCTTGGTTTAAAAAAAAAATGCCTGCATCTTTAATAATTAATGGTAAACAACAGGTCAAGCTGAGCCGAGCAGCAAATGAAGTAGACGACTACACAATCACAACAAACAATTGGCTTAACTTCTGTAGGAAGTAGAATGGGTGTTCTGTAGTTGTTTGAACTATATAAAGCTGGGTGAATTTGAGAGACGGCAAATAATTCAGATTTAAACATTTTTGTTCTTTGCAGTGCTGACAAATATTTGAGAGAAATTGTCTGTTGTGTGTTGTTTTATTTAATTGAAGAAGGGGGATGAGTTAGTGTGACTCTTTGAAGGCAAATTTAAATACAAAATACTTCATCATTTCTCTCTGTAGGTGTTTACGATGCCTGAATTCCTTCAAAAAAGATTCCAGAGTCAGTGGATCAGGACATATTTGACGGCTGTGGCCTTGATCTCCTACGT
>BLAZ01001082.1:1557038-1562038 GCA_014633955.1 Acropora tenuis
AAAAGTGCTGTTTTGGGAAACTACAAACATTTCCAAGAATGTGTTCCCATCTTTAGTGTCCGAACTTATCTGTCATATTTTTATCTCATTAAAGTTGCTTATGAAAGTTGTCTCTTGTCATCAATTCACATGTTCTAAGTTTTTTTTTTATTTCTTTTTTCAGATGGCCTGGTTATATGTCACCTTCCTTTTGGCCCAACGGCCTACTTCACACTCTCCAACACAGTGATGCGACATGACGTCCCTGACATAGGCACAATGTCTGAAGCTTATCCTCATTTAGTGTTTCACAACTTTACTTCAAAACTCGGAGAAAGGGTGGGGAGTTTTTTTCTGGAATTATTTTTCTGTTACTTTTACTCTGTGGGCCAAGGTTATCGCATAAATGAGTTGGGGAGAAGGAAATAAGACGCTAATTGTCCAACAATTAAATTTGGCCTTTCTTTTTTAACTCGACGTTGACATCGTTTATGTTAAGACGGAAAGTACAGGCGAAGTACATGTTAATACAAAGATTTGGCATCAAATTAGTGAACAAGGGTAGAATTACCTTCACGAAAAGTTTGCAAAGCTGACGTTTTTCGAGCGGTAGCACCTCGTCAAAGCGAATTCGCTCTGCGCTGTTTTCTCTGACATAGGATGAGAGCTTTGCCGTCTTTTTACAGCGGTAATTGACAACTTATCAACCTGTTTGATATCACATTGTAGCTTTTCTCTTCGCCGTCGACGCGACACCATAGTTAGGAACTAAACCCTTTACATGCCGTTACTTTTCGAACGAAATGTGAACAGTAAATTGAAAGCCTTAAGTGTCATGTCCAATTTAACCCGCAGACGTCCCACTTATAGGCTTGGCGGGCAAGGGATATCCCGTCAATCACGCGACTCGGAACCGTGCTCGCAGACTACGTGTAACTTCATAATAGCTGGCATGATAATTATGAGCTGTTTTGATACATGAACGAAGATAATGGGTCACTTTGTTTTGTGTTAAGCCCTGTCTGCATGTTCAGCTATAATAACAGCTATTTCTTCCGTTTATTCCCAACTTCTCGTTCATTGTCTCCCTTATTTCGTTTCTTTTCAAACAGGTCAAAAGCATCTTAAAATATTTGTATCCTGTTCCTAAAGATGACAGTCGACGAGTCATCACATTCGCAAACCAGGACGACTACATTTCCTTCAGGTTAGTACATCAGGCGTAAGTTTTGGACATTTTTCAAATGACCTGAACAAGTATCAAATACAATACAATCAGAAGTCCGTTATTTTGCCGTGTGCTGGGTCTAAGAGCGAAGTGAAGTGAAGTAAAGTGGAACCAGTATTTTCTGTAATTTCATCACAGGCACCACACGTACAAGAAAGTCGATGGTCAGGTTGAATTGACAGAAGTGGGGCCGAGATTTGAAATGAAAGGTTAGTTTCATTCCGTTTCACATACTCGACTAATTGCCTCTAAAATTTGCATGCAAAGATTGGCGCTGTAGTGGGAGTGCTTGCCTTCCACCAATGTGGCCTGGGTTCGTTTAATGCCTCGACGCCATGTGGAGGTTGAGGTTTTTACTTCTCGAATTTTCTACTTGAGGCTATTCTCCAGGCCCCAGTTGTTCAAAGGGTGGATAGCGGTACTCTACCCACTGGATAACTCGGTTAGTTAGTGGGTTTTCCAGTCTATCCACCCGTTTATCAGCTGGGGCCTGGTACTCTGGTTTTCCCTTTAAAACCAAAAACCAACTTGTCCTGGATACACATGTCTAAGCTTTCTTTGCAAGAAATCTAATTGGCTCTTGGGCTGGATAGCAGCATCGGGTGTGTTAAACTTCTGTTAGCTCCATGTTCATGGAAGAAAAACAATGGAGCGGTTAAAGAGATAAAATGGTACATTCTGAAGTTAAAAGGTGGGTCAAAATTTATAAGATGAAACGGCCTCTCGTCTTGATCTAGTTGGACACTGAATTTCCTCTCGTAACAAGATCTAATTCCTTCAACAGTTTACCAAATAAAGCTTGGAACAATTGATCAAAATCAAGCAGATACGGAATGGAGGCTTCGACCATACATGAATACAGCAAAGAAGCGAAAAATGCTGAGTTCGTAGACTGTTACTAAATCCAAAGAATGCTTATGCGTGTAGACTTTAAGCTCACCCATCGATCCAGTGGAATGCTCTAGTTCAGGTTACGTAATAACAATAAAAGATTCTTAAATGTCTACTAAAACATTAAACTGGAACGAACGGAATTGAAATGTAGGGAGAAAAAAAAAAAAATTTTAAGAGCCATTTTCAGACCTGTGCCGCAAAAATTTAAATATTCACGTCTTTGTTTCATAGAGAACAGCAAAGAAATGAACCAAATTGAAAAACGTGCGTGTGGCATGGGCAGAAACTATTGCTTTTGATCAGGAAATATGCAAATTTTTTATGTGATGTTCTCTTTGCCGTTACCGCCGTCTGTGCTTAAGTTGCCGAATACTGTGAAATTAGGTTGTTTGCGGTGTTGGCGAAAACTTAAGCGTACAACAGAAAATATTTCCTTCCCAATTTTTTCTTGAAGGCATCCTTGCCACTAGAGTCTATTTCGCCGACATTTCATGCATAAAAGTAATAACCAAAAATAATAACCAAGACCGTGCAAAAAATTATCGTCTCAATATATATTGCGGTATTATTGCGTCCACCTCCACTTCTTTCCATTAACATCGTTTTGAAATTATTTGCTTTACAAGCAAAGAAAGTGTTTCTGCGACATGAACTTTCAGCGCTTATTTAACAATCTGTGACAGAGCCATTATTTTGAAGAGGTTGTCTTCCGTCGGTTGTCATTTTTAATGGATGCCCACATCTGTTAAATTCCCCACAGCTGGATATGTTTCAGACAAAGTGGGAGGGACGTTTACCTATTGTCAGAGAAAAATATTGAATAACCAAATCGGAACTTATTCAAGCAGCAATGAGTTCAGGTTAAAAAGAGGGATTTAAATTAAAGCTCTTGGATTGGGCCACACAACTTTATTATAGTGCGAAATGTCCAATTCCGTTCGCGGCGTTTCAAATAGGCACTTGAATTGGGCAACACAACTTTATTAGGGTGCAAAATGTCCAATTCCGTTCGCCGTCTGTCGCTGACAAAAACCACTTCGGCTGAAGCTATCATGAAAGCTGCCTTGGCTACTATACTAAAGTAAACTCGGATCGTTATTGAGATAGTGGTACCAGTTTCTCAGATCTATTCTTAATTTCTTTGTAAAGTACACTGATGCCTCTTTCTGCGATGAAATTTATACCTCTGCAAGTTTCTTCCGTTTTACACAAGGTAATGAGCCTTCAACTCTGTTAGAGATTTATGAATCCTCTTTTCCATCCTCGGAGACCTCGTAGCAGTTAGTCGGGGCGGGACGAAAAAGTCCCGGGCAAACTCGGGAGGCTATCTTGTAAATCTTCGGGGGTCACGAGTTTGCCCGCGATTTGTTCATACAGTCGCAACTACCTATCCTTGGTTTACGAGGATGGCTTTTCTCTTGCATCGAGGGTTCCTCAGTTTGAAAGTAGACTTTTCCAATTTGTTCGGCTTGATAACTCGTCACTGTGACAAATCATGAAGAGGGCTATTCCCGGATTCATCTGCCTGGAAAGATGAAATTACAGAACGGCGACAAGGTACGCAAAGAGCGAACAACAGTTTCAACTTATGTAGTCGTAAAAGAGCTAAAATGTCAAGGGAGCGCTCTGTAACTTTTCTTTGCTTAGAGCAAGGGGTGTTTCCGCGGCAAACACTGGCCGTCTTTTAACTGGTCTCTAACCAGAGCTTTTGCCCCTCTTTTATCTTTACTTCCGCGATTCCACAACAAAAATTACTTTGTTCGTATTGAGGTTTTCTTAACGAAGTGCTAGTTTACAAGCATCCCGCCTTTAAGTGATACGAATCGAATAATTCAATTGATTTGTAACTTGGTTAAAAGCTGGAACGGATAAAATGCAACAACTTGAAGTTGGCTGTGTGCGAAGGATTAAGTGGCAGGATTCTACTTGGTGACTATTGAAGTCAAATCCAGTCTGTGTTTAGAAGGGAATTTACACCTGTCGCAATCACATGCAAATGAACGCCTTAACTGCTAGGTCACATTTTGAACATGGACCAAGATGACGGCACAAAGCGAAATCAGAAGTGTTCATGAGTCGATTCTCGAGGGAGACGAAGATAGTTCATTCGAATTTTCGTAACACCTTCGGAAATCTATTCTACACGGAGGAAAAGTTCTCCTGCTATTTGGCTACTGCTTGAACGCCGATGAAAAACTCTACAATTTTCAAGAGAACTTTTTAGTGATAGGTGACCACGTCGTCTTTATCTCTAGCTTCTATATTTCAGTTATCCATCAAAGAGTACATGACTCCGACATAGTTGATGCTACTCCGGCTTAAAATGAATACAACTTCAAAAGTTACGATTCAAGACGCGTGTTATTTCGGTCTTGAATAGAAATTTTCTAAGTTGCATTCATTTTAAGCCAGAGTAGCATCAACTTTCTCTGATTGCCCACCTGCATGGCTGCTGGTTGAGCCATGTAATTTACAATACTTGAATCATTTGATTAAAGTTTTAATTATGGACACACATTTCCATCAAGTCTCTGTCAATAAGCAACAACAAACTGTCAACAACGTTTTTATTGAGGGGAAAAAACAGCTCTATGGTTGAACAGATTCTTTCGATTTTATTTTCTTTCGTTTGGCTGAGCAACTATCTAACGGACATAAATGTTACCGTGTGGATCCATGACATTCTTCAACTGATTCGCTTCACCGTTTCCACAAGGATCATGAGTGGGGAAGTATTGGTCTGTGCTGCCGTCGAACTGGTAGTAGTAGTTAGTTCCGTGAAACATTGGACCGAGATGACCAGTCCAAGAGAATTTCGTAGGAGCCTTTGTATCCTTACACGTGTCAGTCACGTGTTTAATGATCTGACAGCAAACACTTCCGTCCTGCGAAAGAACCA
>BLAZ01001082.1:1686962-1689462 GCA_014633955.1 Acropora tenuis
GTTTGAAAATGCCCCCTACAGTTTTTGAAGGCAATTAGGTATACTCTTCAAGACTTTTTTAGCATCGTTTGTTAAGGTTATAGAACGTTTCTTCCCGAATGAACGAAAATAATTGTGAATTCATCGTTGGCTGTTAATATTCCAGAAAACTATCATTGAAAAGATGTTAGCTTATCACGTCTTTGTCGTATTTATCTCAGTCTCCCAAATAAAACCATCCTTCGAGTTTCCTTTATGGTAAGGTTCAACTTTCAATCGAATTGGGTAACTTGGTCCTATTTCAAACATCTCTTCTTCGGTAGTCGTGTTTAAGCTGCTCAGTTCTCTTATTTGCGTCGATAGGAGGTTGACGAAGGTTGAACAAAGAGAAGGAAAGTGTCCCTCTCGTTTTTCACGAAGACGCTCTCACAATCAGGTGTTTCAATTGAAAATTAGGAGTTAACGATCACAGAATCCGAGAGCTTAAGGCAAAACAAAAGATTTGTTTAAAAGGTACTCCGTAAGTCGTCAAAACCATCCATAATTTATCCATTAAAGAAGAAGGGTGCAGCTTTTGCCTGCTGAAATATCAAACTTATCTGGGCTTAACTGTTTGCGAAGGCTGGAGGAATTAATTTTCAATATTAGTGGAGCGAACGATTACCCGCGTTTAGCGTCAGATTTGTGATACCAAATCGCACAAGGTAATTGTTTGCTTTAGAGTCAGGCCACTTCTTTTATGGGGCGGAAATTAAAGGCAAATAATAACCGACAGTTTGACAATAGCTGCGACTCCGACAAACAAGGCTAGCGAAATGTTGAGACGAGACATTGTTCCGTCATGTCGAACATAAACGAAACCAGATGCACCCGTGAGCAATTCCCACATTGGGTGAAGTTGACATTTCCCCTGCCCATTAGCAGGTTGACAAGTTTTAAGTTAAAAGCCAGCGAAAGCGTCTGTTAAAGAAAGAAAAGGCGACAGGAAGCCATAAAAATTATCGCTTCTGTGGCGACTTTGTTAACAGTGGGCTCGCCTCGTTCTTTTGCAGCACTTCTCAAAAAAAAGATAAAAAATAAATAAATAAAAAATAACAGAGCGAAACGAATTAAGTTGATTACTGTGGCTCACCACCGCGAAAAATATTTATGTTCCCGTTTAAAACGTTGTTTGGAAATATTGCTTTAAGATTGGGATTTGTCTTCTGAGCAAAAAAGGTAGACACTAATAAATCTTTTTAGTTATGCATAAGCAATTTAAACTTCCTTGAAATGCGCCTTTTCAAACCAAAGTTAGGACTTGCCGAAAACAAACGTCTTGTTTTACGAGATGGAATTTCTTTCAGAGTAATATTTGGCTCAAATATCTCTCTTTCTCATTTGCATCGGAGAAAAATATAATTGGTTCGGCAAACATACTAAAAGTAATTACAGAATTTCAATGGAAGAACCGTACCGCCTTTTGTTTCACGATTGTAATTTTAATGAGCGGATTTAACAAAACTAAAATGCGCCGACGAAAAACAACTTTGCACAAACTCATGTTATGTTTATTCACACTTTTTCCAAGCAAGTATTGTATGAAAAACTCGGATTCTATCTACAAGCTAAAACAAGCTCGAAGCTCCATTTTAAATAAATAAAACTACAAACGATGTTTAAAGCTAGAGCTGTAATATCGTCGTTTAGTTTTCTTGATAGCTCAAATACAGAGCCAAAAGGTCGGACACACATCAAATATTTGACAACCTTTACACCGCGTTTAATTTCCTAACCATCTAAAAAATTATTGCTAATGTTTTCATTTTATTTACAAAAACTATACAACTACCACAAAAGGCAATAAATTAAGTCCACTTAGCAAGCACAAAAAGGTTTTCTGATTATTGTTCGAAGCTAGGAAAATAGATAAAATCATCCGAACAATTGATAAAAATATTCTTTATTATTGAAAACTAGCGAGTCAAGAGAATCAAGAAATATCAAGTTTACAAAGGACTTCGTCGAAAAAGATCAAGCTAAAATACATTACAGTGGCAAATGGCGAAACCAAGCGATAAAAAGGGAACTAATAGAGCTGTTTTCATTGGAGTATCGCACCAGCCAATCACACTCGAGTCCAAAGAATCAGGGAAGACCTCCCGCATAAAGCGCGGGAAAATTCTCCTCAACCGGCGAGCTACGTTGCAAATGACTGGCTACCAAACTGACAGAAAATTTTCTGGCCAATCAACGAGCGTCGTTCAGTAAAATAGTCACTGCTCTTAAGTTTTTACTGTAAAACAAATTACTTTAACAATAATACATTACGAGTCAAATAAAACTTTCACGTACGTTGGCCCCTTGAATACAATATGTTTGCAACATCTTGTATTACAGAATTCTGCAATAAATAAAAAGGGAACAATAATTAGCTGGGAATATCGACAGTAAAAGCAATTAAAATTTAAGGCAATAGGGGAAAGAAGTCTTGAACACATTTTTAAAACTTACATCGCTTTCCTTTTTAAACCTTCTGACG
>BLAZ01001082.1:1745284-1747784 GCA_014633955.1 Acropora tenuis
GCCCCACAGTTTCTTTAGAAACTAAAAATCAATTTGCACATTGCTGGGAGGCGAGTGCTCTCCCCACTGCTCTGCAAACAACAAAGCTGACGTTTCGAGCGTCGGCCTTTCGACTTTCACTGTTAAGAAGGACTTGCGTTCGAAATGGCGTCGGCTGTTATCTTCTTACGATGGTTTTATTTACCCTTATCAACTCTTTTGATAGCTAAGTTTTATTTCACTTTCCCGCCAACACGGTACCAAAGTTTCTCTTGCAACTAAACCCAGCCGTGACACCCGCGATCGGGCCGTCGATTATATGGTTTGGTGGAGAGCCCACCAGTAACCAGGCAGTGCAGTATTTTCCGAGGAAGCTGCGTCACAGAAAGAGTAATAAACGAGAATTTGAAACAGCTGTTACTACAGTTGAGCCTGCAGGTCAAGAATGTTTTGGCTTCATGTAGACAAGGCTTATGAGTCAATGCAATGGAAAATGACCCATTAGCCTCGTTTACGTGTGAAAACCGCTGATAACTGAAATAACAGCTATTGGCAACTGATGTTTCGATCGTCAACCCTTAAGGCAAAGGGCTACCAATCGAAACGTCAGTTGCCCTCACTTGTTAGGTTGGCTAGTTTACGTAATCAAATTACAGTATTGTTTATTCAATTGTTCTGTCATTCGGCCAGCCATGCAGTGAATGTTCGAACCAGTCAGTCTCTTGGACAGCCATTTGTTTTCAGAAAATGTGAAAAGAAATCCACCAGCAATGTAAAATCGAACTTGTTTTAAACTTACCACGCAGTCAATCAAGTTGATAGATCCCAAGGGCTCAAGTGCTCGATGATCCTATGGCGACAAAAAAGTGTTGTGGTCGAAGGATGAGGAGTTGATCATCTCCCCACCAGGAAGTTTCCCCACCAGTCAATTCGCCATTGAATGTTATTCCTTTTTGCATCGCGAATTTTGATGGAGTTTGACAAGAATGTGGTGGCGAAATGGTTGGTGGCAAGTCTCCGAGGTAGCGAAATGATAAAAAACGAATGAATGTAGTCAAGTTAGAAGAACTTCCTTCGTTGTTTAACTTTAAGTGATCGCCATGTTTGCATACCTCATAGTAGAAGAGTTTCCCTCCGGCAGCTTTAAAATGACGCTTCTTCCAACTCTTAAACATTGAACCCTTAAAAAGAGAGTGATCTTTCATTTTTTTAATGCTGACAAATATTTAACCCTTCGCCATTTTGATTCTACCATTTTACTCATCACACTTTACTTGGGTTTATTGTTTTAAAGTGCAATTATTGAGCTATAAAATTCAGCTTTAAAAAAAAAACAACAAAAATAAAACCTTTTTATGACTGCTCTTCACTGGCAGTTTCTCCATATATCCTGCCATGCGAACATTATCAACTCCAGTTTCTGCAGTTTGCTGTGAAAGACAACAGCTCAAATCAACTCATTAAACTCAAAAACTCGTCTTTTACTCCAACTACAGCGGCAACTCAATTAGTCAGAGTCAAGCACTTACGAGGGATGAGGATGAAGGTGATTGGACATTAGCGAACAACTCTTGCAGAACTGGGGTCTGTGAGAAAACAATAACATTAAAAAATTTAATAATTACTATAAATATCGGGAAAGCCAAAATGATTGTACAATGATTATAAACTTTCCTATCATAACGAGGTCATGGTTATTCAACAGGCAAAGGAATGACACATTTTAAAGGACATTTGTAATACAGCATTTCCGAACTACCTTTGGCCACTTTTTCAAAGCGAGTCTTGGTGCTCATCTTTTCATATGAAAATTGCTTTTCATTCACATGCAAATGAAAACTAATTTTCATATGAAAAGATGACCACCAGGACTCGCTTTGAAATAGGCCAAAGGTAATGCGGAAATGGCCTATTAAAATAACTAGAATCCTACACTTCAATTAAGTATAGTTTTGTAACGTTAACGTTCGTTGTATCGTAATCACTGAAGTTCATTTCTGTATCGTTTATATACATCTATCTCCCTTTTTTCCGTCCTTTCCTTTTCTTTCTTTTGCTTAATCTGTTCCTATTGTAACAACTAGAAAATCTAAATGAAGTCTATGTCCTCCTCATTATCAAGATTTGTTTTCTCAAAGCAACCAAGATGTTAAATTGCTTGATTTTCAGACCTTTTTTGGGGCAGGTTTATTAGAGAGGGCCGTCTATTTCGAATTTTACACTACACCAGGGGCGTTTTATTAGATCATTTACGGTATACAGTGTTTTGAAAAACAACAGCAGCAAGATAATCCTTCCTTGCAGAAATCGTTGCGAGTATCACAGTTTGTAGAAACTAGCAGATAGCATATATTAAGCACCTCTACCAGCTACTCTATGTATGGCCACTGTAAATGCTATGGAAAAACTCTTAAATTACGAGGGAGCCAATTGTCTTTTACAGAAACAACTATATATTGATTTACAATTGTTTTGGTTCAATGTCCTACAGTAATACTCACTGGATCCCAATCTTGTAAAT
>BLAZ01001082.1:1784331-1787691 GCA_014633955.1 Acropora tenuis
ATCATACACTAAAAATTAAAATAAATGTAATAGCAGATTGTATACGATCATCATGAAGACTAAATAAGATGGCAGAAAAGTCATTAATTATTGAGCACTTATGCATGCAGCCATCTATGACGGCCTTACTTCAGACAAAAATTTCACAATAAGAATTAATAATAATTATTGATCAATGGTTAACTTACATCAGTGATTTTACATAGCGCTCGGATAGCACTGGCTCTGTACATATCCTCCTTTAAAGATGAAAAAAATGACAGTATATAAAAACAATAATTATTATTATTAACAAATGTTAAATTAATAATTATTATTTTAAGACAGTTCAATACTTTCAAGTGACAACTAAATTTACAACAAATGTGCAAAGAATAACAAAAGCCAAAAATAATAACCTTGCCAGTCATGTCCTTTGTTAAGCTGTAAGTAAAAAATTTCAAAAACTCTGTAATTAGTATTACTAAATCAGGAACAGTTTTACATACTTTTTTGCCTCAATCCTTCCCAAATCTTGATAATAATAATAATAATAATAATAATAATAATAATAATGATGACACACAATTCTACTCAAGCCCTAAAGGCTGCATTTTTTTTGGCAAAGGTATAATTTATTCTTTTATGAATCAAAAGTCAAATAATACCGTAGTTTCTGGCCGTTTACACGCACCAGCCAATTATTGCATATGGCAAAGAAAAAGTCAACAGATTACCTGCACTGGGGGGTATTCAGA
Organism: Acropora tenuis; assembly: GCA_014633955.1. Classification (NCBI taxonomy): domain Eukaryota; kingdom Metazoa; phylum Cnidaria; class Anthozoa; order Scleractinia; family Acroporidae; genus Acropora; species Acropora tenuis. The sequence goes on from BLAZ01001082.1 coordinate 1,785,069, forward strand.
GGTGAATATAATTGGGTGTACATAATTGGATAATCGCCTCCAACCCTGGCCGATCAGTGTGCCCCAAAAGCACTTTACTTGTGTATTATAATAATGTATGTATTATATTAATGCATATTATTACATAATAAATTATTATGTTCACAACGATATGTATATTTTTATGCACGTTCATTATAAAGTCAATACATTACACAACCTGCTTGTAACAATGATCACATCTTCGGCAATATTGGCCAATTCCTTGATAGCTAAATACACCATCCTCCGAAGCATCACCTGTTCAAATATGACAAAACATTTCATGTAGACTGATGAACCCTGAAACTGCACTTTGCATAGGGGAAATGTATCTGTTATGCATGTGTTATAGTTCTAATGGATTTGGGTCAAATAGTTTCAACCATGTTTGATTTTTCGTCTCTCTGTGTCGCCGAAATTCACTTTAACCTACAACAGACATCAACTGATGTTATAAAAAAAAAAACAACAACAGCGCAATGAAAAATAACAGTTACCAGAAAAATAATGTAGCAAAGTGAAGAGCTACATTAACCCTTTACCTCCCATGAGTGCCAAATGGCACTTATAGATTTTACTCTGTCTGATGCCAGACGATTTTACTCTTCAATGGGGAACCCCTTGGGAGGTAAAGGGTTAATGGCTTTCAAGAATCGAAGGAAGTACACATAAGCAGCACTAGGGGCCAAAGCATCATGTCCTGAATTATGTTGAATAATATTATTTTTAGGCACCTCCAGGATATGTGATTCATTCACCTTCGGCTGTGCCCTCAGTGAATAAATCACATATCCTCCCATTACCTAAAAATAACCCTTACTTACAACAATAAATCAAATATGTTTTTATTCTCTTACATCTTTGGACTGAAACAGTTTGGTCATAGCAAAGAAGGCTTCTGTTGCCTCTGTCGTACCAAGATGTTGTCCCTGTAACATAACAAGAGAAATCACGGATAATTAACAAATTTTATTACATAAAGTGGAGTGCTTTATGTAATGTATCAAACACAAGGAAGAGTGTTTCATCACATATCCAAACACTGTGAGGTGGGTTGAAAAAATGAGGTCCAGCCAAGGTTTTTTTAACCAACTTTTCAATATTTGGATATCTGATGAAACACTCTTTTGAGTGTTTGATATGGCTCCTCAAAGCATTAATATTATTCTTAGAGAAATTCAAAGCAAAAGTCCACAGAATTTCCTGATAATTGATATCACACATCCAAACCTCCTTCATAGTAATGATTTTCTTTATTTTCTCTTAATGAATTTTTAACAAATTTGAGATAGGGATTTAAACCACTGAGGAAAAACTTATCACCAAACTTGAAAAATTACAATAATTTTTCATGTCCGTTTGAGATAGTCAATCCGCTGCTGGCACATCACGAGCCTTTGTGTTCAACTCAATAGGGACATTAATTTTAGATTCTAGGATGAGTACGAGAACGAGTACAAGTTTTGACTGGCAGCTTTTAGCGAAAAATTAATACTCTTACTGTTTGTTAGCCAATAGATTGCTTAGTAATTCTTACTACTGTTACCGGGGCCTTTTTGCTGATTGAAAAGTGCCAAAAGTGCCAAAAGTGCCAAAACTGCTACCGTGTTGTTGACTTGTTTTGACATCACGACATTTTTGCAAAACCTGGTACTAAAATGACGATGGTATCACGTTTTTTCCATCAAAATGACCCTGGTTTGTGCATGCTCACTGTTGTTCTATGAGAAAATTTGGTACTCGTAGTCATCCTCATCCTATAATCTAAAGCTCTCTAATATCTCATGAGTGAGTGCAGCTCAATTGCTAGATATTAAGTTGAACACTCCAAGAGAAATTCTATATCCCCGCACGCCAATGTATTATTCTCTATTTCTTTGAACTTGAGGTGAAGATTCTGCCACTATTCACCAAGATCAATGAAAATAAAACCAAATCATTGTTTTACATAAAAAGTGATCTCAACATTTGCAGAAGATTTAGTTAATATCTTGACATGTGTGCCAGCCATTCTGTTTTGTTTGGTTCAAGTATCATCCACTCCTTGGGGAGTGAATGATACTTAATTACTCCTAGATAACAAACCAAACAGATCACTGAGTCAGTATACTACACTAATGATAAGTAATAGAGTAAGGATGATCCTCAATGTGTTTAACCTTTAAGTGTTGGAGAAATAACCTCCTCCTTGTATTTATTGACATTATGGTCAACATCATCCTCACAGTTTAGAATAAATGATTCTTATAAAAGCATTATTATTATTATTATTATTATTATTTTATTATTATTATTATTATTATTATTTATAAAAATAAACTACTCCACTGTAGAGCTGCCTTGTTCAGCTCATTTGCCTCCACTAATGAGACAAATTAGCCACAAAACAAACTAACTCTAAGATTGTTATCACTCATTCTTTTGTCAAAGCTGGGCCAAATCAGCCAGTAATTATTTTTCCTCAGAGAGTGGCCCTGTATTTAGAAGTTACTCCCTTTGCAATTTAACATGAACATACCTGGTTGAGGACATACAAGATTTTCGTCAAGATATGAATGCATTTTCGAGGATTTATCGGAGTTTCGTTGAACGTTCGAGCCTA
>BLAZ01001082.1:1811456-1813956 GCA_014633955.1 Acropora tenuis
CGTTACTATGTACCAACAGGTTAGTCCCTGGAATGTTCTTTTTGTTGCTGAATAAGGCCTGGTTCACACTAACGTCGTAAACGTATTCGTAAGAAGACTTTCAGCCAAGTATTAATCGAAAATCGTAACCACTGTCTTAGGCAGCGTCATCAGAATCGCTAAACATAAGGGACCGGAGAGTTTCCGTTTTTTGAACGATAATGATTACGATGCTTACGATCTAGTGCTAACTGTTTCAACCTAATCGTAAGCTTAACTGCAAGCCAAGAGTTTTCAGTCCTATTGCTGAGCTGAGCGAAAAAAATGACTGCCTCTATGAAACTTAACAAAAAAAAAACAACAAACATTCGCTATCGCACGTTCTTGAACAAGACAATCTCTTTAAATCCGATCTATACGCCTTCTTTGAAATCTTAAAATGAAGAACACAAGAAGCAGAACGAGAAGATGACTTGAATCTCGATCTCACGGCATCTTGAAAGTTATAACACACAAGTTGTTACTCTCTTACGATTGCGATCGCGACGCTAGTGTGAGGGTTTTAGACTCTTAACGCCTTGTCCAAGATAAGTTTCACTGATTTATAAGTTATTAATCAACGAGTCAGCAGTTTTTAAAAGAACTGGCTTTAATATTTGTGGTTGTTTTAGAAGTGGGGAGAGACAAGGATTCTAAACTCCTCCTTTTATTTCCATCGTGCCTTACAAAAACTCCAAAGGCTCCTGAATTAACTAGAACATAGACAAACAGGAACAGAAAGGTTTAAGGACCTTCGCCAACATAGCAGTTAGGATTACAACGACAAAGTTTGCTGTTAATTCTGGGGCGCCAGAAGAGCTTGCCACGTTGCACAAATCTGTTTGGCAACAACTAATTGAGCAAGCTTCCGCGGACGCATTCATCTGTTGGCAAGCTGCAAAATGAAACAAAACATTTGCTATGATTGCTTAAACACGCTGTGTGGTAAGACTAGATAACTGTGTATCACTAACCCGTCGTGTTCACACTCATTTTAAGGAACTGAAGAACACACCACAGCGAAGCCATCAATTAATAGGCTAGTTTCGAATTGTGCAGGAACAAAAGAACAGAGTCGAGTTTCAGGGGAATAATTTGCATTTTCCTTTGTTTTGAACAATACAAAATGCTAATTATTCCCCTGAACCTCGACTCTGTTCTTTTGTTCCTGCACAATTCGAAACTAGCCTATTGGTAAGTATCAATCTATCCGATCAGTGGGTGCCGATAACATGATAACGGGTTTTTTGTTCACATCTCCCTAGAGTAGCTCTTCATTAACCAATTAAATTGAAATGAACTCAAATCAAATGTTGGTTTGTGAGGAGAGGGGAAAACCGGAGTACCTGGGCAAAAACCCTTCAGAGCAGAGTAGAGAACCAACACACTCAACCCACACATGACGCAGAGTCTGGGCCACATTGGTGGGAGGCAAGTGCTCTCAGCACCACACCACCACTGCTCTTTAAGACAGACTAGACAAACTGTCCGCGACATATCAGCCAAACTGTCAAAGAGCGCAATTGAAATGGAGCTGAAAACAAGAAACGACAATCACGTTTACCATAGAACTTGAGATCTCGCGTCTTACGTTTGAAATGGGTGGAACCGCGGAGGAAATTGCTAAAAGTTAAAACGCAAGAGCTGTTTTCCTTCAGCTAATAATCTATGTTCAATTGCACATCTTTTCAGTTCTTTAGCTCTTTCATGAAATTTTCTCACACACAAAAGGCGTCAGAAGTCAATATTGTCTACATTGTCTGGCATTCAGAAGTACAGTTTTGGTGCAACCAGGAACTTCCCAAATCTACCGCAGATCGCATTTTTTAACTATGTTGATTTTGCATTAGAGTCTTGTCCGCATTGCGTACCTATTCTTGTCAATAGGGGATACCTTTGCTGAAACACGATAGAGTTTCCGCATTTAAATTGTGCGCTTGCATATAACTTTCGGCGTTAACGTTTGAAGTCAGTTTAAATAAAAGTGTAGAAAGATTGTTGGCGCGATGTCTTGCAATGATCTCGGCGTAACTTACCACTTAGTTTGCCTGATGGAGAGCATAACAGCGAACTAGAGCAAAACTTCGCGGTGACTGAGTTCACGTCGAGTGTAGCGCAACTGTCTTCCAGGGAAGCAGGGTCACACGTTCGCTTGTCCTTATTAGCTGGACCACATGGCGATTCGTCAGAACCGCACACGTAACACTCGAGGGAATGAACTGCAAAACGAAAGTGCTTTATTACTTGATGAAGACCAATAGGAGGAGATTGGGTTCTTCTTGCTACTCGTTGTAGGATGGTTCGCGTTGGTGCAACACGCGAGAGATTTTCTCTCCCCTCCCGTGTCTCGCGCGTCGCGCCAAACTTCAACTGACGCTCCCAATTTATGAGATTCCAGCAATGTTGTGCATGTAGTGGTCACAAAGTGTCTCCCTGAGGGAAGTTGTGGCCACATTCGCCTCACAAAGAAGACTGAATGCTG
>BLAZ01001083.1:79993-82493 GCA_014633955.1 Acropora tenuis
ATGCTGCCTCACAACCTAAGCGATTAAGTTATCTTATTATATCTCTCAGATAGTACGCGCGCTGTAATTGGCTAAATTAGCGGGCCGTATTCTACAGGACGGCCCGCTGGACGGCCCCCTAAATTTAAAATTTTAAACTTGTACTGAAAACTGTTTGACTCTTGCAAGCAACTATTTCAAACTTAACAGGCAAAAAGATTTAGTTTTTGGAATTTTGGCCCGGCAATCTTTGTGGCAGTTGAACCTTCCGCTTGACTTTGACGAGTTTCCTTGCCCGTGCGCCGGATTAACCTCAGAGATATAATAAATATCTTACTAACCTCGTTTTCTCGGTCCGTACTGTAAGTTACGGATCCTCGTTTTTTCCCGTTGGTTCATGGCCCGCGCGCTTCGCGCTTGGGTCATAAATCAACGGGAAAAAACTCGGTCCGTAACTTACAGTACGGACCTCGAACTCGGTTAGTAAGAGGTATTTCTAACTGGTCAAATGTGAGGTCATTCTTTTGTATTTTGTTGTTTAGTTTTTTTCGCTGCGCTTCGATTCTTTCGTGCTCTCTTTGGTTTTGTTTTTTTTTTTCTATTTTATCTTTCTTTCGTCGTTTTCTTTCGTCGTTTTCTTTTCGCATTGTCTTCAAGTAAATAATTGTGGTAAAATAATTAGTGGTCTTCCTAAAATGATTTACAGTTTGTATAGGATTTGATTGAACTATAATCAAATGTGGAATTGGCTGCATTTGTTAATGGCATGCTTGTGACTGATTTCATTTTCTCGTATATCCTCGATATAAGTTTATCGTTTGTTACGGTGTATATCATATAGTGGGTAACACTGCCGGCATACGTCCTATTTTTCTTCCTTTTATCGTCAACATTGTTTCATATTGCTTCACTTTGCAGGTAACTCTGTCCCCTGAGAACAATCCCGACTCCCCTATCTTCACCACTCCTGTGGGTGTGTCAAGCTATTTCCAGTTCCCCGCGGTTCCAAATGATGGAAAGGTATACGTGGTCCGTTTAGTCTCGACTCTGTCCACACTGAATTATCAATACCCTCGGCCTGAATCCACTGTTACTGCTACTGGCGTCCGTGCACATGTCCCGTTTAAATTTGAACCACAGGTAAGAAAGTGCATAATGAGAGGTGACTTTGTAAAATTCTCTCGTATCGGGTCATCTTGTCTGCGCAGCACGTTCTTTAGTGAAGAGGGGCGAGTCTCAAGGGCCGCGCGTGAGAGGAAAAAAACGCGTGCTCGCGAAAGAGGAGAAGAAGAGAAGGGTTTTTAGTTCATTCTTGCAGACAAGGAAAAGACTTAATCTGCTGTCGTTACTTGTGGACCGTTTTACATTCTTCCACGTGCATGCGCTTTTGCTCACATAAAACCTGTCAATACCACATTGTAGAGTTCGAAAGGCTCTATCAAACTGAAAAAAAATGCTCACAGTTTTAGTAGCCTTTATTTGAAATGGTCACACTAAAAACCACGCCCACTTTCTCTCAAGTGATTCAGTGTTGTATGATTGATGTACATACTTTCCAACTTTAAATCTCAGAAGCCTAGCCCTTAAAATCTCATAGAAGCCTTAAATCAGTCGCACTGATTTAAGGCTTCAATTCAATTTTTTTTTTCTTCTTTTTCTTCTTTTTCTTTCTCTGTAGCCTCGTAAATTTGAGCCAGAGTCCAACCAAGGGTCGTTCTTAACCTTGCCACTGCTATTACTTGTGATTTTTCTCGCCGTCAATCACAGCAAGGTATTGCAAAAACTTTTTGTTGGTATCTTTTAAAGTGTATTTTCCAACCTGAAAGGTCTTAAAGCCTCAAGAGAGGGTGGTATGAGTTAAGTAGTGAATAAGTGGTGATCTTTTTTGTCACTAAAAAAAACCTTTCATTTGTGAGCAATTGTTCCCTAAACCAAAATGAACGCCAGGACAGAGTCCCAAGGAATCTTCATTGTACCCCGACCAACTCATTGGCAAAACTGCGTGGTTTGATTCAGTTGCATGGTTCATACCATCTCTTTCACTTCAATTTCTTGATAGCCTTTTTCCAAAACCAAGCCTACTAAATGTTTTGCCGAAACCCCTTTTAAAACTCTCTCAATTTTAAATCATGTATTCAAACGAACTTTCGTTGTCTATATCAGGTGGTGCCATTTCTTCAACAAGTGCCTCAAATGATACAGGGAGTATCCGAGAACCAACTACAGGCCCAGATGGAGGATTCTTTCAAAAATAGGAAGAAATTACCTGCGGCGAGACGAAGATAACAAGCAGAAAAAGCTAGGAATTTCACGAATCGATTTAGGAACGTTGCTATAATGCATGGATAACTTAACAGCGAAAGAATCGCTGCAGTTAGTTAGGATATTCAAATTTTCAATCGTGAAAACAGATATGGTAGCTTTTGATTGGAAATAGAACAGGTTCAAATGTATTTGTAAAATGCTTCTAGGCTAGGTGTTAAGTGTTGTGATTGGCGAAGTCGATTGTTTTTGCTACTAG
>BLAZ01001083.1:134993-137493 GCA_014633955.1 Acropora tenuis
ACAAATTTCTTCGCATTGAAGGCGAGGCTGTTTGCTCTTGCTGTCTCTAGAAGCTCGATTACCATTGCATCATGGGTAGCTTCGCAATCGCCGTAGCAAAGGACAGCATCAGCAATTCCGGTTGTGCTCAACACACTCCTCAGCACTCTATCAACCCTTTCTTGGAAAACATCCCTTGCCACTTTCAAGGCAAAAGAGAGGCGCAGCCACCTGTACTTTCCCCATGGGGTGTTGAATGTTGTCAGGAAACTGCTCTCTTTGTCCAACGGAACATGCCAATACCTGGACTTCGCGTCTAGCAAGCTGAAGTTCTTTGAACCCGTCAGTTCTGGCAAGATGTCATCAAGTGTTCTGCTATACCAGTGGTTTAGCTTAATGGCCTTATTAAGATCTTTAGGATCGAGGCAGAGTCTGAGAGAACCATCTGGTTTCTTCACTGGAACGATGGAATTAACCCACTCTGTGTGTTCTTTCATCCCTTGTACCACTCCACTTTATAGGCTCATTTTAGGCTAACTTCGCGGCTTCGGATGGACTAATTGAAACATCTTCTAGGAAACACGTACATGTATTGAACATGTTACTAATAAGCGGGCAGCAAAACTGAAGAAAAAGGAAAGACTACTAACATCCATTTACATTTTCATACACAATAGGTCTTCCTTAGATATCTTGCCAAATTTCAATCTATTAAGAACCGTTAGAATTCACGTTTTTTGGACTTTTGTTTCCGAGAATTTACGGCCGCCATTAATTTTCTTTGTTCCAAGGCTTGGTTGAAAATTGGAGTACGCTACGTCATTTACTCAAACATACCGCACGGGTTGAAATTATAATAAAGCAATGGTGTTTATGTTCGCGGGCATAAATATATTTCATTCTTTTGATCTCGTGCGGGTTTTCGAAGAGATTGCGTTGACTGTCGTTGGAAACCGAAACCAAATTAATGCGGAAATCTGCGATTTTCCTTACCCTATTTATGACCTGGCCAAGAATTCGAAACCCTATTCAATATGGACTGACCCTTAAATCAATACCCCGTTTTAGATCTACCTCACAATTTGCTCCCAAGTTCAGGCCAATGTTAAATGATGGCTTTTGTTGATGGTCTTATCGATAATAATGAAAAAGTGGCTTCTTAAATACCATTTATGAAAAAAATGGCCAAAATAGGTACCTATTTATGACCAAAACGGCTGAAAAACCGTTCCCTTTGGGGCCCCTCAAACCTATATAGCCCATATAAAGGAATTAGGTCGCTCAACATACTATGCAAGTTAACCAATCAGAGTTCATGTCCAGACTCAGAAAACGTTTACGTCATCAGCGGTAAGCCGGCTTAACGTGTTGAGATGCGGACTTTCTATCTCACAGAATTTCATTCGTTGGACGTAAAGGTCATGAATATCTCACGATCGCTTGTACTGTTGGTATTAACGCAAATGTAGACAAATCGTTTAAGTCTTCGTTATGGTAGCATGAAACTGTTGTTGTGAATCACGCCAATTGAAAAACGATGATGCTGTGTACGAGCTTTAATTTTTTCCGGGATTTTTCAGAAGAATTGTCAAGAGAAATTGATGAGATGAAATCATTTCTCATGAGATTTACAATTTAATTATAGTTCGCGTTTTCAGTGTCTTTGCTTTGCATTTATTCTAATTTAACATTTAGATGATGAAATAAAATAAATATTAAAAAAAGTTAATAATAGCCAATAACTACCAACCCCTTCGAAATCAGTAACATACTTAACACTCATTTTTTCACAAATAGGGCCTTCTTTAACCTCTCGAAATTCAGGATACAGTAATAAACAGACTGATTATACTATTCTGACGGAACAAATCTTTGGCTTAACAGAAATATCAAGCCGGGAGATTTTCGAATTAATTCAGAAAATACCGGGTAACAAAACCAGTGGCCTAGATAATATTTCTTTCTACTAAAGGAAGCAGCACCCGTACTTACTCATAGTTTAACCTATATAATAAATCTCACCATTACCACTAGAATATTTCCAAATTCCTGGAAAATAGCAAAAGTTACTCCGATATTTAAAGATGATGCAAAGACTGATCCTAACAACTACAGACCCATTTCAGTTCTGCCTGTAGAAAGTAAACTAATTGAAAGAATTGCTTTTAAGCAACTCTATGAAAATTTAAATAGTTCTTTCATTAACTGAATCACAGAAGCAAAACATAAAGTTCTTGGGGTTCACATTGACGAATCTCTCAATTGGCGTCCACACATAGATGTTACCTCAAAGAAAATCTCCGCTGGTCTAGCAATCTTAAAGCGTGTAAGCTCTTCTATACCATTTGATACGAGAATGAACATGTATAACGCACTTGTTGTGCCTTATTTCAATTATCGTAGCACTGTATGGGACAATATCGGCAGGGCTATCAGACAAAATCCAAAAACTGCAAAATAGGGCTGCCAGACTTCTTACTTTTTCAAATTACGAAACTCGCTCAAGTATTTAATCCATAAT
>BLAZ01001083.1:214625-222125 GCA_014633955.1 Acropora tenuis
AGCATAGAAGGAAATTGAACAGGCTGACTTTAATGTATAAGGCACTACACGGCCAAGCCGCAATCAATATACCACCTTATGTGAAACATAAAACTGTAATGAAAACTAGAAACTCTGACCCAATGAAGTTTATTTCAGTACAAACATCATGTGATGAATATAAATACAGTTTCTGGCCTAGGACAATTAATGACTGGAACAGCTTACTGCCAAATATCATAAACATGACCTCAATAAGTAATTTTAAAGCAGCTGTAAATAATTATATCTCTGCTTAAGTTCTAGTCTTATCAGTTGACAGTTTTTTTTTTTTTTGCAGTTTGCACTTTGCACTGGAATTTGCTGGATGTCCGTATAGGATTTTGCAAATAAATCATGTAGAAGTAGAAGTAGAAGTCAGGGGAGTGAACATGCAAGAATGACTGTTGTTGTTATTATTGACTGGCACTCTAACAAACTGAGTGACAGGGTAAAGCTGTTTTCCGCTCAGGTTGTTAGACCATCAGCCCCTTACAACAGTCCTTAGGACTCCACTCACCATCAACAGGTTCAAACCATTCTCAAAACTTCAAACTCCTATATAAGTTGGCCTTTCATGACCTAGGTATCATCTCAAAAATTGCCCTCCACTTATACTCGAGTTTTGCAGAAGGAGCTGATTTGGTAGCTCCTCAGGGGTCCTTTAATTAACATAGAAATTGCATAAGTTCACATAAAAACTCTGTATTCATGTGTTTGTGTTTGATGAGCAGGGCATTTTGTTGTCAACAGGAAAATTTGGAAAAATTAGTTTTTACCCCTGAAAATGGGTGGTTGACTAATGTAAGAGTTTAACCTATACACAAGTAAATACGGTAATTTTCTCCAAAGTGAAAAGAGAAAGAAAGAGAATCAGTTTTAAGTAGCCATTATTATTCCAGGTGATTATATAAAATAAGCAAGTTAACTTACCTGTTTTGTTTCCAAAACACTCTTCCTATGCCCAGATATGCTAAAGGGAAAATTAAATTTTTATGCTCTTCTAAAATTATTTCAAAATGTCTCTTGGCCTTGAACAGCTCCTGAAAATAAAAAAAAAAAAACAGAAGAGGATTTAGTGCTGCAGTTATTTGATTATCCTCTTTCTGTTTCCTCGGCTGCACTTATAAAATTATTCCTGTCTTACTTTGTAACTTGCGATTCTTCCCAAAATATAGAACACTTATTTTCTTTATAATGTTGGGTCACGTGGAAAAAATTAGCCACTTCTGAGCATAAATGAAAAAAAAAAAAAACACCCAAAATGTCAGTTAGGACAGTTCATGAGGTTCAACCCCTACTTTGCATAACCTTCATAAGGTGTCACTAGTGACTAGGGTTATGCTTATGGTGAGGATCAGGGAGACACTTTATGATGTCTACACAATGACGTAAGAACCCATTTTACTGTTGCATTGGGCAACCGTCCAAAATAATCGTATATCAATGACTTAAAGGCCTGAATTTTTTCATACTTCTAAAAAGAAAAATTCACGCAATGCCTTTGCAGTATTAAATATTCTTGAAATTCAAGGGTATTTAGGAGATGAACAATGTTTAGCCTTGTAGACTTACATCATGCTCACCAAGCTTCAGATAAGCTGCTCCAAGGCCATAAGATAATGTAACGACCTCTGTCTGGATCATGTCAAACACCTGTCACAGAGAAAACTTATCTTCTAACTACAATAATGAACAAGGGTATTGAAATAAGTCTAGTATTATATGTAAAAAATAAATCAAAGAAATTCTGACTAAAATGAATTACATTGATTTGATTCTCAATTTTCTGTCTCCAAACCCTTATGAGAAAATACTTAGCTTCAAGGAACAGTGAAAGAAATATGAATCCTCATTATTTTCATGAGTGCAACTGTGAACATGCATGTGTGCTTTTGGGGGAAAAAACTAGAAGCACAAGCCTTATGATTCACCTGAAATTTGAAGTCTTGTTGTTTCAATAAACTCATAGCTTCTAAATAGTTCTGGACTGCATCTGTATATTTTTCTTTTAAAATTGCAAAGCTACCCTAGAAAAGGAAAAAAAATATCCAACTGTCAAGAATATTCTTACAACCTTTTACTGCTGTGAAATAAGTTTCAGCTCACAAAATATTTTTCATCATTCCTATTTAATCTCCCTTTAATAAATGCATTGAGTTAAAAAGCTTGAGTTTCAATTTGCCCAGAAATATACTAAATTGTGTGAAATGATTGCTTCTGAATCACATTTTAAACTATGGTTTAAAATGACTTAAGTTGAAGCATAGAAACAGACTAAATTACCATATCAAAGAGATATGACAACACATATGCCTATGTCTATTGTAAGCTGCATTGATACTGAACATTAGCATAACAACACACTGTGGTTGGCTCACTCACCTGTTTAAGGAACTCTCTGAGGTCTTTCTTTTTTTGTTCAAGTTGAAGAGCCTATAGGAAATTAAATTTCCAAAATTCAACATTCCATACATTTATTTTTTTCTCAGTGTGAGAGCTCACGGAATTCAACAAATCCTGCAATCTGATTGGTTCCGGGAGCGGGTGGAATTTTCCCATCCGACCTGCCCTCGGCAGGTGGAATCAACATTTATTAAAAAGTGTTTCAAGTTTGTCTGGAAACCTTTGTTCATACGTAAGTAAAAATCTTACCGTGTTGTATGTTTATGTCCTGCAATATCAATTACAGGTCACAAAGCAATTGGGTGGACAATCAGACAAACAAAAAGTTTGACTCAAGACCTTGAATAACTACTTTTTAAGCTGAAGTCGTTTTTTAAACCAGCGTAGAGTCAAACTACATATGTCAGAGGTAAAACAATATCATCTGCTTACCTTAGCTCTTTTGTTTTTTTTCTTCTCTGCGGTGGGCAAAACCTCTGGTTTAGCTTGATCCAACAATTTTTCTCGCCAACTTTCAATTTTTTTACCGCGTCTTTTTTTCCTCCACTGTTGACAGAATTAAAAAAAAAAAAAGAAATGTGTGGGAAATAGTCTAACAGAAATATACTGTATGTAAAACTTGGATTTTTTTTATTTTTGTTAAAAGAAGGCTTCAAAGAATTCATTAAATAACAGGCCAAAAGAACCAACAATACAAGGATAAACATCTAGGGATCCTTACCTCTGTGGCTAAATTAGGCTTTTTCCTGAAATGCAAAGCAGAACACAAAACAAAGTATTATTCATTTTCAGTCTGAAGTTAAGGTCCACAAATAACTTCCATCACCACTGAAGTTGGCAAAGAATGTCACCACCCAAACTATAAAAAGCAGTCAATTATGCAGGCAGCGTTCCCCTTATCAGGCAGTAACCAGTAAACTTTACCGCCTCAAGCAACATTTCTTTCTGCCTGCAACCTATTGAAGGTTTACTAAAACTATATAAGTCATTTTAAAAAATACCGGTCAGGAATTGCCCTTACCTGCCGAGCTAAAACTTAGGGAGAACCCTGTGCAGTATGTTATAATAATTATTATTGCAACTATGATTACTATTATTGTTATTGTTATTATATATTCCTTCAACTTGTACCATGATGCAATGTAATAACTGGGCCCATTTCATGGGCCTAGGGTTAGTGCCAGGTAGGAGTCTATTTGATGGATAGCACCTTCCTTAGGATATGGGCCGTTCCAAGCAGATTGATCTTCTGTAGTTCTTGTATTTTGATGCTACCCTTAATAATAATAATAATGAATGATAATAATAACAATAATAATAATACTAATAGTAACAGTAATAATATTTATAATTAGTATTATCTTTATTATTACTACTATTATTACTATTATTATTACTATCATCATAAATAGAAAGCAACTCACCATTCAGATGAGCCACCTGATTCGTCTTCTTTGAAAGGCATGAACAGAGAAAAAAGAATAAGCAGTATAAATATTATTATTTACCTACTCACCAACCTTTATGGCCTCAGACAAAACAACATTAATTTTATAATAATTACCACCAACCTAACCTAAAAGTATGAAACTTGATTGCTTCAACATACATGCTTTACAACTATAGGGTTCATATAAGTTCTTTCTGCACAAAGATGTTTCCTCATTTGGGGAAGGGGGAGTGGGAGGGTGGGATCACCAGATTTAAAGTGCAAAAGTTTGCCTTCTCTCAGGGCATTAAAAGATAAAGATGAGCTTTAGTGAATCCTCCTTAAAGGCATCATGTGTCTGTATGCACCATTACTTCATGTACCATTACATACTTTGTATGTGAATGTGTATAGATAGAGTAACCTGGCATTTATTAGAGAGAGGTTCTGTGAGAGCTATACAACAAACTCACCATCAGTACTCTCAGAGTTGAGATCCTGAAAAGCAAAGGAAATACAATGACACTTTTCACTTCACAACTCTGAGACAAAATTACAAAGCAAAGAAACTCCTAGCCTTTATGACAAGAAATGAGTCTCATGTCAAAAACCCCTGCCAAAACAGCTCTCTGACCAGTACACAGGTTTTAAAAAATACATGTCTTGACCAATAATATTATTGCTATTGACCGCAGCTGAAGAACTTCAGCGAGCACAGTGCATCAAAAACTAAACTAGAACACTGAAAATGATATCATTCAAAATAGATCAAGTTCACTAATAGCCCTCACACATTGAAGGTTTGCTGTATTTTCTTAGCAATTTTTCACCATGATGAGCATGAAAAACCAAGCAAACCAGGGTTGTCATTAAGTGCTGGCTGGATTTTGGCTGGCGACCGTTCCGTATGAAAGGGTAAACAAATGATTCTGAGGTGAATCATTGCTATCATTATTTTGATATTGAACATTATTGTCAAACTGAAAAGATTTGAATGAAATAATTTCCAACTAACTCAAGTTTTGGTAGCTCTATGAGAAGTAAATCTATTCGAACAAAATACGGTTTCAAGCTCTCATAAATAATACCCTTCACCGGTTGATCTAACTTTTCATGCATTTTCCTTAGGTACAATCCTGGCAAACTCAAATTTAAAAAATAAAATGTTCGTATGAATATTATGATACTTGTCATTCTTGCAGATACAGAAACCTTTTCAGCAATAACGTCAATTTGTGATATCTACACAAAAAAGCCATTACATTGGTTTTCTGTACAATCCTGACAAGACTTGATGGCCACACCACTAACACTTGCAGATGTAATCACAAATGCAACAATTTGTTCTTAGTTATTTAACAGAGTTTAACATGCTACTTACTCCCTGCAGAGCAGGCCAATGTGCAATCAAGTCAGCTGACCATAGGAGTATGTGATAAACATGAGGAGCTATTTTGGGGAATTTTCCATTAATGATATTTGCATTTGTCCCCTTACCTCACTTGCTGTTTGATCTTCAAGTTCATCTTGGATTGCATCTTCGTCATCGTCCTCACTTCCAACTGTGTCACTTGGATTGGGAGTTACCCAGCCAGGGAGGTCATGTGGTAGTTTCCTAATTAAAAAACACAACGGAAATCAAACAAAAATTAAATTTGACCATTCAGAAAACGTTGTTGTATGAAAGTTCTCCTAATTTTATTGATATCAAACATCAAGAATCTCAAGTCCAGATCTTACCAAAATTCTGTTGCAACTAGAACTATAACAATGGCAACATCCAAGCCCCTGGCTTTGACAGTATTCTTGGGTATCAAAGAGACATAACAGTACAGCTTGAACCAAAGGGAGACACCAATACCCATCTGTCCAGTGGTTATCAATCATGCCTCCCACTTCTACGATCATCATACACGGGTCAGGTTTCAGGCTCTCTCCACCTGACTCATGGGTTTTCGTACACTTCTCCCATTTCCTCCCCTCTTCAAAAATCCACACGAGCCGGCATTGGAACATCCTTGGTAGGGATAACCTCTAACAATTCCTTCAAACTATTCTATTCTGCTCTAGACCTAAGTGGGCCTCAAGATGTCTTCACAAATCCCTTGCCAAAAACACATTATCTTCATGCTTTTGCCGCTAGGGATTTCAAACTTCTGACTAAAAATTAAATTCATCTGAGGATCCTTAACATATAATATTATTATTAGAAGGTCAGATGAATTTGATTTTTTAACCAGAACTTTGAAATGATAATACATTACTGGTTAGAATAGCTAGAATCAAAAGGTACAATCTCCCTTACCTTTCCTTGGCAAACTTTTTGTCACCAGCAATTTTTTCTTTTATCAATGAGAAGAAAAACAAAACAAAGAATGTATGAGAAATGTTATTGCTCGAAGGAAATGGAAAAAGTCTTAATGTTTCTTTGCTTAAAAGATAAATGAAAAAAACTTTGTTTCAGTTCAAGGACCTAATGTCTTGAACACTTCAAACTAAGGTCTTCATCATAGTTGACCTAATACTGACTTTAAACCTTTTCTTTAATACCAGCAAAACTCGTGCGATTTACTTTTAGACTTGTAGCATCTTCGCACCCCATGTTTACACTTATGGTCGCACCTTCAGTCTTTCACACACCTTTTACTCAGTTAGACATGTGCTGCCTGTGTTGTAACTCCCTCGAGGAAAAGTCAAATTATATTTCAAGGTTGCGGCATTATTTTGGAAAGGGGATATCAGTTGGTCAGACATCAACACGTCAATTTGTTTACATCTACACGAGTGACAAATTGCACATTCTGACCCCTAATAGTTGTTTTGAGGCTCCATGTATCCACAACTTAAAAAAATGAATACTAGTATTAGTGTGTTCAAGAACTGTAGGATCGTTGAGGTGGGTTAGCACTTTCATAAACAGAAACACTTATATGTCACAATGCTGCTATACTAATTGCTAAAAATCAATGGGTTTTTTTTTGGCTAAAAAAAACAGGCACTGCCAACATGTCACTTTAGGAGACACCAAGGAACACATGTGATTTGAAAAACACATTGTTTATTCACCTGCATTAGGACTTAAGCCCGCACAGACAAGAGTGACTCATTGGTTACTGTACACTTTGCCCATTTACCACTTCAAAAAGGAAGAGTTTGATCCTTGTTTTTTACACTGGACCCTCATCAAAAACTGATGGCTCTCCCTCTAAACATATTTACCTGCAAGGTTGCCACTTCTCTCAAACATCTCAAATTGAACATCTAAATCCTTTTTTACTGCACAAATTTTCCTTCCTTTTCTAATTACTTCTTTGGCTCGTTTTAATTGGCCAGTTTCAAAAAATGCTTGGGCGTATCTGTAGTGAGCCTGAAAAAGATAAGAAAGTTAGCATTGCAACTTCAACTTAAGCTTTGATAATAATTACTTAAAATTTCATCTCTTATCCTTTTGAAAAAACAGTCTACCTTGTCCCAATCTCCTTTCAAAACCACCGCTCTTCGGCCATCAGCAAGTGCACACCTGGAAACAAACCACAATTTTGTGTTACTGCAAAATAAGGTCAGAAAATGCAGTGTAGGAATGCCGAAAAATTATTATTCCTCTTTGCTTGTGAATGACAATGCCATGAGGAAATGTCAAATGGAGC
>BLAZ01001084.1:38628-41128 GCA_014633955.1 Acropora tenuis
GGCAACTGGTAATCCTTTTGTTTCGAAAGAGCAGAGGTGAAAATAAGTCGCAAATTTGCGACTTGAACTCTGCATGTTTTAGTCGCAAAGGGAAAATGTGACGTGTCGGTCGCAATTTCGAGCCCAGTACTAGTGGGACACTTTGTGCAGAAGAACCCAGTTAAGAGACAGTTAAGGAGTTGTAGCACAATGGTTAGAGCAGCTAATTGGGTGACAGAGATTGTGGGTTCAATCCCCACCTAGAACTCTGAAATACTTTTAGTTTTTCCTTCAGTAATATTCCCCAGAAACAAAAATTACATCATTTCATGCAAAGGTGTATTCAATATTCATCTTCTGTATGTACAGAATTACTGTAGGGTTATTTTCAGAAATTTGTAGTTTTGCATTAGAGTCCTTGTGATAAAATTCCAAGAGTCATTTAATTATTCCTGTTATTATTATTTTTTTAATTTTGACCACCGTGTTTTGACCACCAGCCTGTTGTCAGTGGTGAATCATGGCAGTATTGGTTAGTTACAGGTAGTTTGGTTGTAAGGAAAACTGATGAAACCTTCTCCGACATTTTTGGTAAACCCTACTGGTGCAGTCATAAACATTTTTCACACCAATTAACTTGATGTTCTGGTACTTGTTAAATAATTTAGTAAAAAAGAAGGTCAATGACATTTTTTTCCCACAATTTTCTTTGGTAATCTTTTTTTTTCACTTCTTTCTGAATGGATCGAAGATTTGGTTGCATACTATAATATTATATTGCTATATTTAGAGCATATTTTTTTTACTCATTTTTAATACCCGATTTATGATAATTTTATAAACAATTATTAATATATCGTTCTCTATAAAGTTCAAACAACAAATGTTAATTCTGTTTTTTATTGCAGATAATGGATTTTGTGGAGTATTAAAGAAGATAAGACTTCCAAATATTTGTGATGTGAAAAGATTTAATATTATAAATTTGTGGAATAATGCAGTTACATATAATGCAGTTACATTTAAAGAGCAACAAGCTATTGAAGTTATTATGAGGGTGTTTAAGAAAGAAGATATAGAAACACAATGTGTTATTGAAGAGCACAGAATCGATTTGTACTTTAAAGATTATAAACTAGCAATTGTATGTGACAAGAATGCTCATAAACACATGGATTCATACAAAGCAGAAGAATTCAAAGGAAAAAATCTGAGATTTAAATTTATAAGATTTAACCCAGGTCAATTGGGATTTGAGATTATAGATGTATTAAGAGAAATAAATGAATTTATCATGAAAGAAAAGGGAGAATGGAAATCTGAATTTACCAGTGTTAAGAATAAAATGTGCAAATACACATGTTATGATGATAATCATCAAATATTAAAAAAGGTTTTTGAAGGGATTATGAGAATGTTTAAGAATGAAGACATAGAAACACAATATGTTATTGAAGAATATAGAATCGATTTGTACTTTAAAAGATATAAGCTTGCAATTGAATGTGAGGAGAATAGTTCTAATCAAGTGGATTCAGATAAGGAGAAGCGAAGGCAAGAACTCATAGAAAAAAATCTTGTGAGTAAATTTATAAGATTTAATCCTGATCAATCGGGACTCAATATTATAGACGTATTAAGTCAAATATATGAATTTATCATGAAAGAAAAAGAAGAAAATAGAAAACTGTAATTGCCAGTACAGGGCTCGCTAATTCGTGACTAATTTCTAGTCGCGAGAATATGACTTTTAAAAAAAATGTCAATTTCTAGTAGTTGGAATTTTCCAGAAGACAGTAAAACGTGTACTCCTAGATAATCAAACGAATATCATTAAAATCTTGTTCACTGTGCTCCTGTCTTAAGCTTATTTACGGTGATTCCTAGATCAGTAATAGAAGCTGTTGTAAGAGTTTCTTTTAACTTTTTCTCGATTGTTCCCTACATCGTGGTGACTCGAAATGTGCAATAAAAGGTCACCAAGCTCGTTTGGGAGATAATTATATCTTGCTCAAGTCACTCATTTAATCATAATTGCGATTTCATCTTTGTTCCATTGGTTCACGCTTCGCTTGGCAGGAACAGGAAGCACAGCTTTGACGTAATTCTTGAAATATCAAAACGGGCGTATTATATGGTTCAAAAGGAATAATTTCATGTTTGTGTTATGGCTCAGGCACACGTCATGAAAAAGCACTGACTACAATATCAAACAGTTTTGCTGTTCTCTCGGATAGACGAAGTCTTCCTGTTAAATGGAAAAACTGAGTGCTGCATTGGGTACTATATGCCAGCATCAGTCTCCGTTTATTCATACAGACTCCTGAATCCACGAAAATGGAGTCCGCTGAAAATACAGCCTACACAACAAATGCATTGCTTGCTGCCCGTCAGAGAAAACTTCCTTTTTTTATATTATATTTTTGATTCTTTCGGAGGAAACCAGCTGATCTCCCGAATGCAGTATCAAGCGAGACTGAGAGGCGTCAAAACTACAATTCAACGATATCACACTAACCAA
>BLAZ01001084.1:59870-62370 GCA_014633955.1 Acropora tenuis
ACTTGTCTACAGTTTAAATCGTACTGTAGTTGTAATTGTCCCTGACTACATTGAGATAACAGTAGAAAACTCAGCAAGTGGGGAATCAATTACAGTGAAGATTGACAAGGAAAAACGTTTAACTGATTTAGCACAAGAAATACCATCATATAGAAACATGGACGACAACCAAGAGGCCGTCTTCCTCGTGGACGGAAGGGAGCTCTCTCCTGTGCAGGATACTGGAACACTAACAAGCCTTGGAATCTTGTCAGGTTCGCGGGTCAAGCTTGTGGTGAGAGTCGTGTTCATCAAAGTGTTCGTTACCGGTTTGCCTCAGGGCAGGCTCACTGTCCAATGTAATCCTCTGGAAACATTCCAGGATCTCTTAAACCACGTTCAGTCAAGGACGAAGTTGAAGGAGATAGGTGGTGCTACATTTTCATCGAAAGGCAGGGATTTTAATCCCAAGAAAGACTTGGATACGCTGCAAGGTAACTATTTCATGTTATTCATGTTAGAGGCTACAATTAAAGAAACGTGCTGTTGGAAGTTAACCCTAGGCTCCATGTAACAGGAACAAAAATAATAAAATAGATTGGTGGCAACATAAGCAGAGGTCAAAGAGTAAATCAGGGGTCAGAGACAGGTAAGAAATCGTGTTGTTTCAGTTGACTTTTGAGGGGAAAAAAATGAAGGAAACTCTCTTTAAAGTCGAATTCAAATCCGTGTTGCCCTCCTCCAAACCTCTTTAAATGTTGTACATCGTCAATGAGATCGCTTTCAAGACTAAAACCTCTTAGGAGAGGGCGTGAGCATATTGGTTTACAGCTTTAACGAGAAAGGAAAAAATGTTGGTTGCTTCTTTTTATCAGCGATTTTAACCATGCATTATTGCATTGCTTCGCATCAACAGTGAGATGACATCCCGTTTGCGGGGTTTTGTTTCTACACTTGCCTTAAAGTTCGTTATAACAAATTTCTTGTAATATTAGCACCACCATAATGCGAACTCGATGTCCCGTGCTGAAATTATTGTATCCTTGCGTTGAATTCTTTGTTAGACTACGGCATAGAGCATCGATCTACTCTTGTGTTCAAGATGGAAGAACCACGCTCGAGCAAAGACCAACTGAGGCAAGTAGGATGGCAGTAATTTTGTTTAGGACTGTAATTGTTGTTGTTAGGTGACAAGAGTGGTTTCTATTGGAATTTGGAATTAATTTGTGTGAGTTTCTCTTTATTACGCAGTTTTGAATCTTTAAAAATGACCGATTGAAAGTGAATTTTGCGTTGTAGAATCGTTGATAGTATCCAAGAAGATACCACTCTGGTTTTCAATTCGTCATTAAACAACTATAGAGGATTGGTCAATTCAATAGGCTTCGAACTTTTCATGTTTTGCATTATCTGACTTGACAATTAAACGTAACTAACAAAGTGTGAACTCTTCCTAGTACAACAAGTTCTCCGCAGAACATCCCGAATTTACCCAGTCCCACGAAAATTTGACCTTGAAAGAGGTGATCGGAGTGAAATTTTCACCGTAATAAATAGATCACGAGGCTGACGTTGCGATCGTTATCCCTTCGTCAAAAAGCTGACCTTTCGAGCGTTTAATAGCCTCATAGTCTTTTTACGGTGCTCGAAGAGAAGAGAAACAGCAACAACATCCGCTGCATTTCTCCAACGAAAAAAACAA
Organism: Acropora tenuis; assembly: GCA_014633955.1. Classification (NCBI taxonomy): domain Eukaryota; kingdom Metazoa; phylum Cnidaria; class Anthozoa; order Scleractinia; family Acroporidae; genus Acropora; species Acropora tenuis. The sequence goes on from BLAZ01001084.1 coordinate 61,552, forward strand.
AACAAAACAAAAAAAAGTACAACTCTTTTAATAACAAAGTTTAGTGTTTCACTTTCCGACCGACGCGGCACCAAAGTTTCGTTAGAAACTAAAACCCTAATTCAGGGGATTCCAGGAGCTTATTAGTGATGATCTCGACATCAAATTGTACACATCGGTACTGATCGCGCTGACTTTTACAGTGTCCTTTTCGCTCTGAAACTGAGAATTGATGTCATCGCTTTGTATACTTTTGAAACTATAACGGAGTTTCATCATGACCTCTTTCTGCGTTACTGTATTTTGATTGGGGCGTACGTTACTTCCCATTGTAGCTTGGGTAATTTTACGATAATATTACAAAGAATTGTGACGGATCTCCAAACTTGTCGTTTCCTTTCAAACTAGGGACCAACGTTTCAAGCAGAAGGAGGAGGAGGAGGAGGAGGTGGAGGAGTATGACGAGACATCGGGAGCGTGCTTAGGTGAGGTTTTGTAAGAACGGTTTTGGAAATTCCCTGTAGTACCGATCTGCAAATGGAACTACGATTGAAATTGATGAGCAAACGAATTAAGGAAAATATGAGGTGTAGTAAAGAAATTTGATTGCTAAAAGTTTTTCTATTTAGACCATCTCTGTTGTCTAAGAAATAAAAGTACATGAAACTAAGATGGGCTAAAAAGGATAATTTTTATAATTTGGTTTATATGCGGTACGGCTATGAGACGCTGAAGCCCTAGGGGATTATGAGGGGAATCTAACTCGCTACAACAAAGTATCGTTGGATACCAACATCTTACAGAAATGCAAGTTGTTTGATATTCCCCCAAACGTTCTTC
>BLAZ01001084.1:72370-74870 GCA_014633955.1 Acropora tenuis
TGCGCGTTAGTTCATAGTTTCACTGATTGAAATTCTATTTCTGAAAACTGTGCTGAACTGTTCCTGTGTAGAGCTAACTTTGCACAACAGTAGCACGAAGGGTGAAATGGATTGTGCATATACTCTGGATTAAAGCAGCAACAAAACATTTCGTTCTCCCTTTTTTCTTTTGTTTTATGATAACATTTGTGGAACCTTTCCTCTTTTATTTATTTTCCCTACGATCCATCCTTTTAAAGCACTCGAAAAGTTGTGATTCGCACCCTTCCAGCCCCCACCTATTCTTAACAAATGCTGAAGTCATTTTTTCTTTCCTATTTCGTCCTCTCCAGCCAATGAGGAAGTCGTTTTAAGGGGAATTGTATTTCAGCTTCTCCTTAGCTGGTGAAATACGAGTCTCCCAGAAACGAGTGCTTGGCAGACTACGTCCTCTCTGGTTCTAATAAATAAACTTAGACTTCTTTGTTGTCACTACAATGTAAGTGGCGCTTCTAGAAAATTTACACCTTAATTTATTTTACTTTATTGTCTTGTTTCTTTTAGAGGTTGAATAGTGCAGTGTAATAACTCTTGTTCACGGACTTCAGAATGTTGTTTTGAGTAGAAAACACGCCCGTACTATTTTTGTGTTAGGAGTTGAGAAGATTAGTATCAGAAAAGGAACGAGTGAGCGCAGGGGGACTGGTGAATTGTGCAGTTTAATAATTGTTGTTTCTCGACCTAAGAATATTTACATAGTAAGTGGACGTGCCTGTAGAAATGCTACATCGTAGTTTACACTTTTGCTCTATTTTCTTGTAGCCCATGGAAATCTTCCAAAAGATTCAGGTGGGTGATGTATTTTTGTAGTACCTAGTTCCTTATTTGTTGGATGGATCAACGGGATGGATGTGTACCACACAAGTCAGTACTGCTTTTTGCCGTGAGGAAATAGGCCAAATGGAATTTATTTCATGGAAAATGCGTGCGTACGATTTTTATTCTTTTATCAGAAGTAGTAGAAGACGAACGAGTTAGCATCGCGAACGAGTGGGGCTTTTGATACGTATGAAGGAGTGGATAAAAGTCATTCAAAGCGTTTTTAATGGTACGATATCTAGTTGTTAGACAAATTTTTTTTCTCACAAAGAGAACGATGAAAAGGGCATGGTCAAAATTTTTTTTGGAACTCCAATGTTTTTGTCATTGGTTTTCTAAAATAAATTATTCAATTGAGCAAACAGAAGAAGATGTCTGTCAGCCACCTTTTTTAGAGGGCTCGGCTTTTTGTGCAACAGCTGTTGGGAGACATTCCCTTCGTTCATTCATCACTAGCTGCTGAAAAGTTGTTCTTCACGTTGCTGATTGGACAAAAAGTAATTTTTGCAACCTGAAATTGTTTCGTTCTACGTTTGTGGAAATTATGTCGTTTAGAGTCAGTAGGAATTATATTCACTAAGATTTTCGTGGACAAATCTTAGAAGGTACTATTCATCCCCGGGTATCCGAAGGAAACAAGGTAGCTTGTTATGACTGCCGAGGCGAGTATTTGGCGCTTCTAGAAATATTACACCTTAATTAACTTTACTTCATTGTCTTGTTTCTGTTGTTAGAGGGTGAGTAGTGCAGTGTAATTATACTTGTTCACACGAACTTCAGAATGTTGTTTTGAGTGGAAAACACGCCTGTACAATTTTTATGTTTCGAGTTGAGAAGTAGCAAAAAAGGAGCGAGTTAGCGCAGAGGGACTGGTGAATTGTGCAGTATAATAATTGATGTTTCTCGACCTAGGAATGTTTTCATTGTAAGTGCCTTTGCTTGTAGAAATGCTACATCGAAGTTTACACTTTCTCCCTTTTTCTTTGTTTCCTTATAGGCTTTTTTAAAATGTCGACAGGTGGGTAACTTATTCCTTATTTGTTGGATGCATTGAGGGGGTGAATGTATACCACACAGGTGAATACCGCTTTTCACGCACGTTGATTACCTCGCCGGAAGGATATAAACAAGATGGGAATTATTCCATGGAAAATGGGTGCATACAATATTTATTCACGAGTTCAGAAGTAGAAGAAGACAAACGAGTTAGCGCAGTCGAACGATTGGGGTTTGTGATTCGTATTTAAGAGTGAATAAAAGTCCTTCAAAGCGTTTTTAATACTGTAATGTGTATATATTCCGTGGGCTCTTAGATTTTCATTTCCATGTGGTATTTGGTAGACAAATATATTTCTCACAGTTAGGGCGATGCAATTCGCAAAAATGGCCAAGGGTTTTATCGGAATTCCAATATTTTTGTCTTTGTTGTTCTGAAATGAATTATTATTTATTCAACTAAGCAACCGGAAGAAGACCTTCTCTCAGCCATCATTTTAAAACGCTCGGCTTCTTGTGCAGCAGCTGTGGGTGACATTCCCTTCGTTTAATCATCCCGAGCTGGTGAAATTGTGTTCTTCACGTTGCTGATTGGACAAACAATTTTTTACAGCCTGAAATTTTGTCGTACGGAATTTGTGGAAAG
>BLAZ01001084.1:132465-134965 GCA_014633955.1 Acropora tenuis
CAAGATCTCATTTTTACCCCTCCAAATTTGGCCATTTTGACGGATTTGTTTTGAAAGAGAATTGTAATTTTCAGCTCTCTTCTTCATATGTAGTTGTTATATCTAGTTTTATGTCTTTTTTTCAGTTACCTCTAGGGGGGCTGATAAGTAGTTCTGGGAAGTATTGTTGGGATTCTAGTCTTCGGAATCAGTCGATAGCAAGTGCATGTCCCAAAATTAATGTATTGACCCTCTCCCCTTTCCTTTCTAGTTCTTTCCTTATCCCTGAAGATGAATATTTTTGTTAAGCTTCGTTCTCCGCTGTCTGAATCCAGTTTAACTTGCCTTGCACAGGATGGCAACTTCTATCTGACTGATCCTGATTCTCCGAGACTGTCGGGTGGAGTCTTAAATTTTAGTGATAATGATGTTTCAAATGGTTAGGAGCGATGAGGCTGATAGCATTCGGACGAGTTCTGTTCAATAAAATAGAAACCTGTAATTTTGAAGAAACGTCAAGATATTCTAATAACACAAGCAACTATTCAGTGCAAATTACAGGCAGTCATTTCACGTAAGGTGGTTATTTAATTTCAAATAAATACTAAATTCACAAATGAAAAATAAATACACAAATAAATACTAACTTCAACTTTAAATGTCATTTTTGCAGGTAGAGGCTTACCTTTAGGTGAGTAGTTACGGATCTTCCTCCTCGGCCTTTTTCCAAAGCTCGCGGCTATCTCTAACATCTTGCTTAGTGGATAAGATAGATGATCCTTCGTAACACGTTCTTGCCATAGGCAATCAATGATCACTTGACAAACCTGAGTCACATTCTAGTGAACATTTGAAACACCTGGTCGAGTCCTTTTCTGATTTATAACGTAATGATAGCAATGAGATATATATGAATAAAGTTAAATTTCCCCTGGCCTGGGTTGTCCCCCAAGTTTCTATTTTCGGCACATTTAAAAATCTGGTCATTACTCTACCATTTGCTACCTTTTCGAGCCATTATCTGCATAGCCTGATGTAGGATGATTCTAGAGTTCATATGTCGTTTGTTGTGTGGCAGATCGTTGCGGAATCTGTTCGCAGTGAAATTAAATGTTCACTTCGAAATTCGTTGGTGTATATGTGTACTGTCGTCCTACAGACATTGTTTTTAGGGAAACTTCGGCGAGATGGTCGATGAATTGTGGCCCTGGTTACATTTTGTCTACATGAGAACGATGAAGACCATACCAGGGAGAACAAAAGATTGATCATCTTCCTTCGCGCTGTAACACACAGGCCAATTTCTGAAAACATCCTTTGGCAATGTTTTCCCATAAAAATAACTCTAACGAAGCCATCCCGTTTTTAAAACTACCGTCCGGTGTGGAATACAAATTCCACCCAAATTAATATTAACTTCAATTTCAAATGTTTTTTTTTTTCGACTACTTGACATCTATAAGTGAGTAGTTATGGAGCTCAAATGGAAAATGAGTAGAATGGAATTTCCGTCTGTCCGCCCTTGGGTTGTTCCATCATACCACTCTTCTTCCTTTTCCTGGTCTGACTATCATAAAGAATGTATACAAATTTGTTTCACGTCAGTCCTAAGAAAAACATTTTAGAACTGGTAATCTTCTAAAAGCGTGAATTAAGCGGGCGTGACATCCTTTTGAGTTGTCTTGATACATCTGTGTTTTCAATGACTTGCAATCATGCTTTTATGTACGGTTTGTTTCCTTGTCATGGTACACAGCAACATCTATAATTCTTTCTTTCTTTCTTCTGACAGCCTTCCTCGCGACCATTCCTCTTGTGTCTATTTTTCCCATGAAATTCTCTTTTAAAGGGCGCGAAAAGTTAATTCACGCCATCTCTCCTTCACCCCCGTAACGTTTGAGAATTCTTTGCGTTATTTATCAGCTTAGTCCTCCCCAGCCGTCTAAGGGACTCGTATTTCACCTTTTCCTCGTGTAGATGAAATGCAACGGCTGCGTAGCAGGCTACGTTTTCTCTGGCTCTAACGAATACACTTAGGCTTGCCCCACCTAGTTTGTGAACCTTGTCATTTCCCCATTTTGCTGTGATTTTCTTTCTTCACTATGGATTGACTGATATTGGTTCTCCACTGCAATGGACGTGGTGCTTTTAGAAGCATTGCACCTTAATTCCACTTCATATGTTGTTGTGGAGCTTCTGGACATAAAAATTTCCTGTTTTGTCTACCATATTTGTTGTTTTGTATATTTCTAGTCTTACCTGGGTAGTATTCGATTTGTTTTGGTCTTTCCTTTTTGTTTTGTTTTTTCTTGTTATTTTTTCTGCTTTTTCTGTTTTTTTTTTGTGTCCTTGTTATTGTCATTGTGGATTTTCAAAAAGCAAAAAGATGAGTGCTGCTCGATTCATTTTCGCGTCACTTTAGCGCATAAAGTTTTCCAGGCTTGATTTAGACAGCGCTGATTACAAGCTTTCTTGCGAGTTCATTTCAGATAATAATTTTGCTAGCGTTACGGAACATAAC
>BLAZ01001084.1:139965-142488 GCA_014633955.1 Acropora tenuis
AACCTCCAATAATATGTCGCTAAGCATAATCCTCTTTGCAAGGTGATAGTGGTTAAAATGTAAGTGTCTGCTGCGGATAGTCATTGTTTATCAGGCTCGAAAAACTGGTAAGCATTTTCACATTTTCACCGCATTCCACCGCCATTTTGAGGCGTACCTTCACTGATGGGAGCCGTTGACAGAGGAAGTTGATTGATCGAAGGAACAATGGCTACTCACCACCCGATTTGCACTGTGAGCACAAGCTAACAGTCGGCAAAATGATCCCCATCGTTCAGGCTGGCAACCGGTGATCGTATACTGTAGTACACCTAGCGTGAGATTCTTGTAATATTGCAGGTTACTTCAAAGACAGCAGAAGGAATCAAACATTACAAGTTCTCGCTTCCTTTTGTAGATCACTCTCACCGTTTTTTCCCTGATTTTTTGTTATATTTTTTTCTTCGATGACTTTGGCGTATAAAAGTTAAATGAACTAAAGTAAACGGAAAATCGCTCTGAACCAAGCTACATTGGAAATCACCACTTATCTGTAATGGGCTGGTGAGTTACCTCTTGTGTTTTCTCGTTTAATTAGTGAGACCTCTTTAGAATCTGTGAGCCCTCTAGTTTTACATTGACAGTCATACGCCTCAGACTTCAAGGTCAAAAGTCACTTTTTCTCTTTGATCTAAGTTGGACCTCAGAGCGCTCCCCTCTGTATTGTGCCCCAAGGTTGTGATTGGCACCAATGGACCCATCGGGAAGAGGAATTTCAACCGTTACAGAGAAGTGTCTAATTCTAAATTAAATGTGCTACTTTTCTTCCGTACACCCCGAGACCGCGCATACTTCGAAAAGTGGACCCTCGTAAAATAAATAACGAAGGGTGGGTAAAATGTCACTACTTGGTCATGTTATTTCATCAAATAATAGTTGAGTCCGGAAGTTTTCGTATCGGATACATCTTCGTCCTTCAGTTTGCAAGATGCACACATCCCGGTTGCATGTACTGACCATCGAGGGGGACTGTACATTCTATCTTACAATCTGGGGCCCTCAGATGGATTTCTTCAAAAGAAGTGTTCCCAGATATTAGACAATATATATTAGGGCAATGGAAAGGACCTCGTGGTCTTCCTGTGTAACGTGGTGCTATGAAGAGGGGGTGGCTCGTTTTGGGTAAGTCATAAAGGGAACAAGTAGCCACAACTTTATTGCGACGATCCCTGGAAAAAGGGTGGTGTCTTTTGCGACAAATTCGTTCCCCATGGGAAGTTTGTTACGTGTCATAAGCAAGTATCTAAGTGGAATGTTCAATTAAGAAACAGTAGCTTTATGGTTGACAAACGGTCATTTTGTACATATACACCCGGACTAAGACGACTTTTTTAAAAACATACATGAACAAGAAGAAAAGCAGCAGTTACGTTTTGGGGATAATTACCTCGTCCTTGAGATTCTTACCCTCCCGTTCATATCAAGTGGATTGGCTTGGTTCTCTCCAGCCAGTCATTTCCTCGGAAATGCAAAGTACCATATTATTTAAATTTCTACCTTGGTGCTGTTTTCTTCATAAACATGGAAAAATAGTTGGGCAGAAAATTAAGTCGCTACTATCCAATAGGCATGAAGCCAGGTATCATATACGACGCATTTCAGCAATTCAATGATCGCGTGCGACCTTTTTCTATCGGAGTTAGGCTTCATCGGAATGCTGTTAAATTCTTAACGTGAACCACGTTTTGTTCTCAAAGAAAAGATATACTGGAAAACAAAAGTAATAATTCGCTTAGATATTTTCAATCTAAATTTGCGAGTGTCAGTGTGTTTACGAGTGTGCGAGTGCAAATGTTGCGAGTACCTAGGTATCGTATACTATGGCATTCTGCAATCCATCAAACCTCGGTATTTGTGCGTTGCATAGCTTTTTCATTCTAAAATACTTCAAGAAGAGTTTTATTCCCTTTCGTTGCGCTCACCTGAATAGGAAACATTTCCCATATAAACACTGCAGACAATACGAGGGAGCCGACCATCCATCTGACTAGCAGAGTTTATTATATACACCTCTTGCTGATCATTTAGGCGAAAAAGATATTCATTTTCGAAGTGTTGAATCAATAAGGCGAATATACATTCTATAACACCAAGAAGCACTTCATTAACGCCACGGAACATTCAAGAGCGCAATTTGCATGTTTATAAACGTTCAATAGTGTCAACGAACAAACAAGAGCATCTATCGACAATCAGGGACGCCAAGTGGACATTTAAACGCGCGCAATTGACAATCAGTAACACCAAAAGAAAATCATTAACATCTTCTGACAATCGTAAGTGAAAAAGAGACATTCAATAAGACAATTGTCAATTGCGCGCGTTTAAATGTCCACTTGGCGTCCCTGATTGTCGATAGATGCTCTTGTTTGTTCGTTGACACTATTGAACGTTTATAAACATGCAAATTGCGCTCTTGAATGTTCCGTGGCGTTAATGAAGTGCTTCTTGGTGTTATAGAATGTATATTCGCCTTATTGATTC
>BLAZ01001084.1:160063-165063 GCA_014633955.1 Acropora tenuis
CAGTCAGGTCGTCGTACACGGACCATGACAACAATCTTTAAGTGACCTTTTTTATTTTGTTGCTTCAGTCAAAATGTTGCTTCCCGAGCAGCCTGTCATTACACGAATTGAGAGTTTAGACACAACTTATCTTGCTTAGCACTGTGATCAGTAATCTGACCGGCAAGACGAATAAGCAATGCCATCTTGATGCATTTTTTTATTTTACACTATTTCGTCAGGCTGTTGGTTCCATCTGAAACTTTGAACTCAGATTTACCCTTTTTATTCTCTCCACCATGGGAGATCTAAAAAATTTTTCGTGAATGATTGTATGGAATTCTAAAACTTCAAACAGTTAAAGTTGTATCGGTCTCTTTGTTACCACCTCACAGGTTTTGTAACTGCCTGTTCAGTATTCTAATAATTAATTATTGCTTTCCTCCTCAATTAAATAGGGAGCTTAAGCAGCAATGATGGCAACGGCGACGAAAACTGCACTTGAAAATAAACGTTTGGAAAATGGTGCCTATTTTGTGATTATTGCTTCTTCTTCGCATCCTTTATTGTAGACAGGGCATGCTGCAGATGGACTGGGAGAAGCACCGTTGAAGTCAATATAGAGAAATGAAAGATTTTAATACTGATGCGTGTCCATGTTGTCGTTGAAACCTTAAATTTGGAACTTTCACGCTGTCATTTGGCAGGCTAGGTCAAAGAATTGTACTGCCGCACGTGAGCACGATTATTTTTCCTCATTCAACCAATCAAATCATCGTTTTCTGGCTTCGTCGTTGCCGTTGTCGTCCATACATGTCCAATACTGTCACATAATGAGATTCACAATACTTCACAATAGACATCACAAAGTGTCACAAAGTGTCCCGTCCTTCATGCATTGCAAAACTGTTACTGTTTTGTTAAGGATTAGGGTTAGGGGACACTTTGTGATGTCTATTACAAAAAATAATGAATCTCATTATGTCAGAGTATTGGACAACCCTCTTGTCGTCGTCCTTGCTTAAGCTCCCTAAAGCTTAGTTGCCACTGGCGACATAAGGATCATAAGCATAATCATAAACATAGACAGATAAAGCTTCGTATATGTTCTAGTGGGAACGGCCGCTCTAAAAACGTAAAGAGTGCATTCTAATGGGTGTTTCCGTTGTTTTCTCGTCTGCTTTAAAAATGGCACCCATGCTTTATGTTGCGTTATGTTACAGCTGCTGGCATTCGTGGCTCGTACAACGCTAAGCGGGGAAAAACTGCACTCGCAAGCTTTTCCTCAAAGTTGGCCGCCATCTTTAAAATTAACCTAGACTTTAATTGGCCAAATCCAATGACCCCGTTGCATCATTATGTTTCTTATTTTGTCGTTATGATTTTTGCGTTCCTACTGCAAAGAAAAGCGACATAGTCATAGTCAAAGACATAATCATAATGATAAGAAAATGGTCGATCATTTTCTCATGATTATGATTATGTTGATCATAAGGGCGCCAATGATTATGTTTCTGGACGTTCCCACTAAGACATAAGCGACATAACAGCGTTATGTTCGTGCGTATGATTATGAACATTATGATCGTTATGTCGGTATTGGGAACTACGAAGGCTTAATAGTGCAACAAACGGTGTTAATTGTGCATTCTACTGTGCTTTGCGAGGGCTTGGTTTCTTTCAGTGTTCTATAAATCTTCAATTCTAGGCTTCCTTTTCGGTTTTTCGAATAACCAACAGAAGCCATGGATCAGCAACAGAAGTCATTTTGCCCATTTTTTTAACTCTCCGACAGTTGATCCAAATTCAACATAAGCGTATTACATGAAAAAAAGGGCAAAATATGACTTCACTCGAGTTAGGATTCCACAGTTGGCCACTGCGCGAGCTTCTGTGCGAGAGGTCCCGTGTTCGATCCCTAGTGACCTCACATGCTTACTTCGTCTTTTGTTCCAGTCTGTGTAGCTCTAGGTAGCTTTAAATACCCTCGAGAACGGAGCTCTAATGGAAATAAGGGGTAAAATGAGCGCACCGTCGGCTTCCTGGGTGGGAAGTTACCCTCTAGAAAGTAAAGGAACTTCTGACGTAAAATAGGTTGTACCTATTCTGACTACACTGCGACGAGCTTCAAAGTGAGAAGTTTACTAGGATGCGCAGCCAATCTTACAAATGCAAGGCAATCCCAATAATCGAGAGACTCACTTTTGCATCAAACTTCAGTAATAGACCTGGAACTGTTGGACCAACAAACGAGGGGAAGAACACTGCCCAAAGAATAAAGAGGTCGTTCCATAGAGGTTACAGTGCCAATCCAATCCAAGTAAACAGACGCCTCGTTGGCTAGCTATCATCTCATATCCAACGCGCGCGAGTGGAATAATTATTCCGGTCGTTTACCATTCCATGTCCGGTACTTTGAGACCAATGTTCGAGTTTTTTTTTTATTGTATATATGGGAAACTGATTCTTGGGTTCCAGAAACGGCATTTCTGAGTGTTCTGTTGTAAAATTTCCTATGGGAACATATCCCCAGATCCCCCCAGGTAGCTCGCACCTGCGCCTTGCGACGCCAAAAGCTGAAATATGTCTGCTATTTTACAGAACCGTGTCGAAAACGGGTGAAATGAGAAACATTAAAATTTGAGAGCATGTTCTTTAAACATACGCAAGTCCTGTTACGTGAGTTCTTGCTAGTGCCTTCATACGGCAGATTTCAGGGTGTGTCGTGCTTCCAAGGGGGTAACTGAATGCCTTCCTCAGATAGGCTATTGCTCTAGTGATTACACGCGTTCACGTAATGATGTTTATATTTGTTTATTTTCCAAAATAATTCCATGAACACCTTGAAAACTAAAATAAAAGGTAAAAATAAATTTCAAATAAGGTTAATAAAACGTTGCATGACCAAAAGGTAAAACTGACGAGCAACAAATCGGTAAAACGATGTCGTGCACAACAACTCGCCTATCATGTAACTTAAAAATTTGTAACAAATAAATGTTACCGGTGATTACGTTAAGCAAGGTAGCGTAAAATATAGTCACCAAGATGCCGCCTAAATTACTAGAACAAGGGAACTTTCCGCTTTTACCACTTCTTCGTGGTTAATGACAACGATCTTACTTCAATTGCGTTTAAAAAAAAGGGAGCTAAATTCAATGAATAGCGTGGCTAATCGTGCAAGCCGCACACGTAAGAGCGAACTTTCGAGAAAGATCCAAATATGAACTTAGCGCATGTACGTCACTAATATAAAGCGATAGCCTTAACAATTTAAAGGACTGAAATAAAAGTCCATTCAACAAAAAGAACTTAAAGAAATCAAATGTTAAAAGCGAATAATGCTGCTCCTACTGACTTCCACTACTACATAGGCAGGCATCTTTCTTAGTGTGTTTCTACAGGTGAAGTGCTTAATCTGTTGTGGTTTGACCAGCTGTACTCAACAAGTTTGGAAAGTTGTCAGATCTGGTTTCTGTCTAAATATCTTTGACCCCATGTGCCTCTGCAGCCCCATTGTCTACGTAGCCTCAGTTGGTGCTGGAGTAGTACGCAGTGTAATCGATAAGGGTCATCTCCTGAGAGCATCTGAATAGCTTTTTTCTACTCCAGGCATATTCTCAATGCCAAACTTTACGGAGTAGGGGTTAACGCCAATTATTGAATTCTGGCAGCAGCCATACTAGGTAGGGCCTTATCTGCTCTTTGAATAATAACTCGTGCGGCTTGTGGTCAGTCATCCAGGTGAATGGTCTGTCATAGAGATATTGATGAAAGAGCTTGACATCAAAGAATATAGCCAGTGCTTCTCCTTCCAAATCTGAATATAGAAATTCTTAGAGATCCAAAAGAAATAGGATATTCTGTAGCCCCCCCCCCCCATTTTGTGAGGGAGCACAGTTACCTAACCGTACCACGATGCATCACAGGCTAAAGTCAGTTTTTGTCAAAATGGTAGACTAAGAGTTATGAAAACTGTAAGAAGGTTTTTTTTCTTGTTGTCCCCAATGCGAGCGGGTGCTTTTATGGAACAAATGTTGCAGAGGAGCGAATGGGCTTGACAAATGGGGCAAAACATTGGACATTGTGACTAATTAACAAAGCCCAGACATGGCGTGAGAAACACGATGGTTAGAGGTAGTACTTTTTGGCGATTGTGTGAACTTTATTATCCATTGCTTGGATGACTTAAATGCTGACTTTTTGCCCACTTACTCCGTTTGTCACGCGAGGTTGCATAGACACGAACCTACTTGCTTTACACGTAATCCGGACATTGAAAGACAAAGCAGAACTTCAAGATTTCTTTGATGGTCTACTCTTGGTATCAACAGTGCCGTAGCAAGGGGAGGGGCCCGGGGGGCCGTGCCCCCCCCCCCAGTTTCTTACCTAAGAAGTAAAAACAGACCTGTATAAAATGTTGAAAATAAAATATTATCAAGCAACTGTTTGGCAAGTTTTAAAAAAAAACGACCTGCCGATGAAGTCTACGTTTGTCTCTAAGGAAACTCGGACAGTATAATAACTACGAACTTACTATGATGACTTTGAAAGGTGAAACATTTGCTGGTTTCAAGATACAGAGATAGTCGGTTTTCTATTTTGTAATTGACGTTTCAAGTGTTATACTCTCAATGTGCATTGGTTTGCTGAGACAGTGTACGAAGTAAAGAATTTGCGATATGCGTAAATCACAAATAGCTCTTGGAGAACGCTAGAAATAGCATTTCCAAGGCTTTAGATTTCAAAATTTTCTGGGAAAGCATACTCCCAGAACCTCCTAGGGCCTCGGGCCTCCGGCGCTCACGTGCCCCCCCACTTACGTACATTACCCTTGCTACGGCACTGCCAAGATGTCATCAACAGTTGTAATCATGTAGTTTCATATGATTTTTTTTTCTGATTTATGCCTTAATTTCAAGCGACATTTGCTCGCTTTTGGTCTTTTCGTATGGCATTGAAAACGCTTTTCACCTTTGTCCCCGCGCTTAAATTTTCAACCTTGTGTAACTTGGGTAGAT
>BLAZ01001084.1:188630-193630 GCA_014633955.1 Acropora tenuis
AATGTCTTTTTGCAGGTGACGACTTCTATGACGGTGAGTAGTTATGGACCTCATTTTCGCAAATCAATAGAAGATAGAGTCCCGTTCAAATGAAAAATGAGTAGAATGGAATTTCCTGTTGCCTTCCCTTGGGTTGTCCCATTATACCATTAGCCTCCCCTTCTTCTCCTGGTTTGACCATCCTAATGTTCACTAATTTGTGTCAAGGCAGTCACAAAAAATTATTTAAAACTGGTGATCAGCTTAAACGGTAATTTGAATGGGTGTAGCATCCTTTTGAGTTTTCTTGTTACATCTATGTTTTCAATGACATGCACTACTTTTAAGCATGGTTTGTCGTGTTGTCATGATATACAGTGACATTTATGGCTCTCTTTTAATGACGGCCTTTTTTATGAATTTATATCATTTGTGCACGAGTTTTTTATATTTCCATCCAATAGTTTTGCGTATAGAAAGTTTAAATTTGATCACTTTACATGAATTCGTGGGCATGCGATTCTGGCTAAGGTATTCACACCATTATTTCGTAGGTTTTAGATTTTCATTTTCGTGTGGTATTTGATAAACAAATTTATCTCACGATAGGGCGACGAAAAGCGTAAAAATAGTCGAACGATTTATTGAAATCTCAATAAATTGTTGTTTTCGTTGTTCTAAAATAAATTCTTTAGCTATTCTCACTGCATAATTAATTTGCTCAATACAAAACATGCTGTTATTCCATCACATTCCCCCATTTTCGCCCTTGCACGTAGTGCCGGTAATACTTTGCAACATTTGGGTTTAAATTGGGCCTCTCCGCTTGAAGCATAATCTTTCGTTCTGTACTACACAAAGACTGTCGTCTTTAAAGAAACGTGTCCACCTCCCCTGGAGACGGTTGACCAAGCTCCTTATCTGCGCATATCCTCGTTGCATGCCTACTACCTCATCAGTCGCGGACTCTTCCCACAACTTAATCTTATGCGATGAGGTAATGAGTATGGAGTTAGGATATGGTACTACTTATCCCCGGTTGTCCGAGGGAAACAAGATGAGTTGTTGTGAAATCCGAGGCGAGATGGCAATAAATGCTCAAATGGGCGACAACACAAGTGCCAATGCTGTAATGATTGGGGTTGTAAAGCTATCAGACATTCTGACAATCGCCCAACGAGCATGTCTCCCAGTAGTGCTCCATCCGATGAGGTCTCTTCTCTTAGGCAGCAACTTGTAGTCTTGTCTGCGCGTCTGGAAAAAAAATTGAAGCTGAGTGTTCAGAAAATCCGTCATGTTAACACATGTGGTATCTTCAAACCAAACCTTGACTTCGCCCTCAGGACCACCTGCTCCAGTTTTCATCCTCTACTCCTTTGTTTGGTTTCCCTGCTATTATCATCCCTGCACCCTGAGCAAAACCAGAATCTCAGCTACAAAATTGCAATTTTCTGTGGACGTCCATTACTTCTGCAGGTGAGCGTCTGCCTTTGCCATTGGACAGCTGCTGTTCTTTATATCTGTTGTGAGCAAAGTGCATGCAGATTTCTTAGCCTCTAACCGTCCTGACTTCAAGTATTGTGCCCTTGGGGAACCCATTTTTTTTACAACTGCGGATCTAAAGTCTACTCTTAAAGCGCTTGCCACCATGGAAACAAACTCAGAAGCTGTCTTCACTATGCTCGTTGTTCCACGTCTTGTTTGGCCAATACTTGTCGGGGAGAACCACCTTCATGCAGCCAAAGCAATAGTTAGTGATCATTATGTTCCTACCGTCACTTTTTTACATCCAAGCATACAGTTTTGTGTTCAGTAGTCTCTCGGTAATCCTTTCAAATGCTTCATTAGTGTCTTAGCACCCAATGCGTCCTTATCACCGAAAGCAGAGAAACAGCGTCCAAGCCACACCTCAGTTTGGCATGTAGTCTTACTAGGGAACCACCAGCAGGTGTTCACAAACGTTCACATTACCTGCACCGTGGTTTTAACTTTGTTACAGTCTGTGTCACCCTTTCTGCCTCTTTAATGGGTTTTCAAGAAGTATGTCAACCTCTTTGGATTGAGGGTAACCAAATTCAACAAATTTCAATTCATGGGGCACCAGACATCAATCGCTGCAACAGCGACTTTATGCTACAATGCGTACCTCGTAAAACACCAGATTCTGTTGAAGTTCCTGGCATGTTACATACTGCACAAGCTCAGCAGTGAAATCTAAATCGAAGAAGACGAGTATTGCTGAAAATGTCATCCTAGGCGAGACAAATTATGATGATGCTGTTCTTAAAAAAAAGCAACTGACACTATTGCAAAGCAACTTAGTGATGGATGGTTTACGTGGACAAACACACAGCAGCCACTTCCTTCATCAACACTTCCAAAAACACTGGGCAAAAACATTTTGGCATAGACTCTTGTGCACCAAAGCAGTGGATATGTTCAACCCATACCAGGTATTTCTCCACTTAAGTACTTCCCAAAGGAACACTTGAAATGGTTTCAACGAATGGCTAAGCGCTTAGCTGTTAATGACAGTTTGCTAACGTATCGAGATGAATTGATGGAGGATCAAAATCACTACCGTGTTACGGTACCCAATGACATTCAACATCTCTCACGCGGGCCTATCATGATTCGCCTATATATGGATACATCTAGGGCATGACGTTAATTGGCCAAATGTGGCTAAGCATGTGAGGAATTGGATCAGGCGTTGCCCTTCCTGTATCAAATTTAAGTCTACTGTTCCCAAACATGGACCAATGCAAATTCGCATCTTTGACGGTCCCTTCGACACTATTGGCATAGGCTATGTTAGACAATTACCTACTTCCCCATAAGGTAACAAATGGATTTTGACAGCTGTTTGCCCTTACTCAAATTTGTTGCGCGCAATTGCAGTACCAAATAAACAAAAGAATACTGCGGAACGAGCTCTTTTAATGATGTATTCCTGCAATACGGGTTTCCAGCAAAGTGATCAAGGTGGAGAATGGCTTTAGGCCGTATTACGTCAGCTAACCAAACTTCTCTCAGTTGAACACACTGTTACAAGTAGTTACCGTTCACGCGTAAACGGAAGTACCGAAGGTGTTCGGTTGAATGTAGCAATAGGAATTGACTGTGAAAAGTTTGAAGAGTGTTGGTGAAAATTCCTGCAGCTAGCCACATATGCACACTCTGTCTCTTCAATCCCTGGCAGGTCAAATTTGTCCATTCTTCTTGGTATTTGAGCGCAATGCACCATCGCTTGAAATGGTGACTTTCGACTTACCTGTAGATACTATCTCAAGAAGTATCCACGCAGATTAGCTTGTGTCTCGTATATAGAGGGCACAAAAGCAGTTTAACAGCATCGACGCAGATATTAAGAGAACTCAAAGAGAATATAACGGTAAATCACCCAGAGAACTTCACATTCCTGAAGGGAAGCAAGTTTGTGTCAGAAGACCACCTCCAAGGTCACGACCAAAAGGGTCAGCCACACGGTTTATTCGTCCATTTAATGGTCCGTACACTGTGACAGGACATGTTCATGGTCGCCAGGATCTGTTACGACTGCGACACAAATTTACGTGACCAAAGTGCATGCTTATTTTGTAGCCTCAAAACTTCCTGACCTCACGTATTGTGCTAAGGTATTCACATCATTATTCCGTTGGCATTTAGATGCGACAGAAAATGCGACACAAATTCACTTGGGATGAGCCTTAAACAGTAAACGTTGAAAAGATCACTGTTGTACCAAGTGAACTTTCAGATGATCTCACAAATTGTGGAGATCAACTCACAACGCGGAGGCTGTTAACTGTTCTGAATTACCCACCCAAGCGAATTCAGAGAGTGATCTCGATTTAGCAAAGTTAGCATTTGATTTTGGACAATATCTAAACGGTGTACCAGGTGATCAGGCATGTGCATCCGAGGCCTGCAAATTTGTGTACCAGCAAGTTCGGGATGCTGTGGAAAGCTAAAAGGATACGTAGCAAAGTTCTCTTATGTAACGATGTATCGTGTCGTAAATTTACTCCCTTTAAGAAGGGATGAACTGTAGTGGAAGTGTGGGTCTTGGAGGTCTGGTGACGAAAAATAAAGGATGAGAGGGCTCGGATCGATCGCGTATGTCAAAAAAATGCTGTTACTCTCGTCGACGTTCAAAATATAGTTTTTATTTTATTTACTTATATAACGCCCTTTAACATTATAGAATGATCAAAGTTGTGTTTTAACAAGCTTGCCTGAGTTCCTTTGCTAGTTCCCCCACGAGTTGAGAAGTATCAGAAAAGGAACGAGTGAGCACAGGGGGACTGATGAATTGTGCAGTACAGTAATTGTTGTTTCTCTACCTTAGGATGTTTTCATCGTAAGTGAATGTGGTTGTAGAAATGCTACATCGTACTTAACACTTTTTTCCTTTTGCTTTATTTCCTTACAGTCAATCAAACAATTATGTCAGGTTGGTAAATTAACCTAGTTCCTTATTTGTTGGATGGTTTGAGGGGTTGGATGTATACCACAAAGTAATTATTGCTTTTCGCGCGCGTTGATTGCCTCGTCGGATGGATATAGGCCAAATTTAAATTATTTCATGTAAAATGCGTGCATACGGTTTTTATTTGAGTTCAGACGTAGCAGAAGACGAACGAGTTAGGGCAGCGAACGAGTGGGGTTTTTGATACGTATCAAGGAGTGACTAAAAAGTCATTCATGGCGTTTGTAGTGATACGTTGTGTTTATTCTGTATAGGCACTTAGGTTTTTTAAATAAACTATCTATCTATCTATCTCAGTTTCGTGTAGTATTTGGCAGATAAATTCATTTCTCACAGATAGGGCGATGAAAAGCGTAAAATTGGTCGAATAGCTTATTGAAATTCTTATATTTTTGGCTTTGTTGTTCTAAAATAAATTATTCAACTGAGCAAACAGAAAAAAAACCTGTCAGTCACTATTTCAAAGTACTCAGGTTTTGTGCAACGGCTGTTGGGTGTCTTTCCCTTCGTTCATTCATCACAACCTGGA
>BLAZ01001084.1:254002-256502 GCA_014633955.1 Acropora tenuis
GGCAATAACACTCGAGTCATGTAAAAAGAAGTGAAAAAACTGAAACAGGGTCCTCAGCCACTACGAAGTCATCATTCTCGGCGTCCAGATCATCTTCAGGTGCCCTGTGGCGCAGCTTTGATGGTATTCTTAAGAAGAACGACTGTACTCGTTAACTGGAGAGATACTCCCTAACTTCAAATTTTCTAGTGCTGTCTTTGTTCCTCGCATATCGCATGTCCTTTGCATTGACTGTTGCTTTAAACTTCTCGCCACTTAGCTTTCCATGGTTGAATTACTGATCAAGATATCGTTTTTCGGTTTTTCATTGAACCGAACAGCTTTCTTTGATTACATCAAGGCCCATCCTTCTTTGAGAATATCATAACCACCCTCTGCCTTTCTGGTCATATTGCACTGAAAATGGCTTGACTGCTAGTCCCTCCTTGTAGCCTTTCCTGGTACAATTTCTTCGCCCAATCCAGTAACGTTTCCCTCTCAGGTTAATTTGTACTCTCGAAAGGGAAGATGCTTTTCCAAGGAGAAATGGCGCTGAAATTTTAAATATAGAAAAAATAATGGAAACAAATAGCAGGCCATAGGCGTATGGACCGGGGGGGCAGCCTCGTCCCCCCCCCCCCCCCCAAATTTGGGCAACTTAGAGTTTTTGGGCAGCAAGAGAAATTTGGGCAAAGCTAATTTTTAAAGAATGTTTGTCTGCGTGTTTTTTTTTTTCGAAGAGAGATATTATTCATTTTAAACTGAAGTCAGCATGGTAAAGCCTGTTAAATTCACACCGTGGTTACCTAGCACGTGATGAGTTTCTAGTTATTTTTTAAAAGGGATCATATCCTAATATTCATGTGCATATTTGCAATTGTGTTATATTGTTGGGCACTGTATTAGACTGCGCTACGTAGTTTGGGTGGAGTATTTCCAGTCTTGAATTAATTTTAGCGTAACTTTCCAGAATTTTATCATGTTCTGCAGAATGATCATTTAGTGGGTTGCTTAGGATGAAAACTTACCTCCGAAGCACCATGAGGCAATGACGTGTCAATAACATCACACTTATTAAAAAAGGGAATATGCCTACTCTTCATGTAGTCAGCAATTATACAGATCGTGCCAGAGATATCTGTGGCCGTCGAAATGGCAGAGACAGCTATTTCTCGCAACGTTTTTTATGAGCTCATAAGATAGATTCATGTGTAAGAATATTTTTACTTCATATGTAGGCCTATGTTATTGCATCTTATGACCCTCGTTTCTTTTCGGCTGCTTCGTAAAAATATGGGCAACTTGCGAGAATTTTTGGGCAAATGGTTCAATGCCCCCCTGGCAAAAAAATTTCCCGAATACCTGTGATGAGGCAGTCAATTTATATAATGTATTGTTAATTGTTAATGACGCTTGTAGAAATATTGCACTTTGATTAATTTTCTCATTTCACCCTTTTGCAAACTACCCTAACCTACACGAATTGTCAAATCGTAAATGACTGTGGCAGAAGAAATAGCGCCCAAGTTAATGCCAACTTCTGCCAATTTCGTTTACCATTTTGTGGGTAGATTATACACTGTGCCTGAAGGTTAGTTGTGTGGGAACTGGGTAAAATTAAGAGGGAGAATAGGGTGTAACTGTTTTCCGCAAAACATCGAAAATGAATTAAATTGAATTTCCTCTAGCTTTTCCCTTGGGTTGTCCCAATATACCACCAGTCTCCCTTCCTCTCCTAGCCTGGTATCTTAATGTGTACAACGTTTTCAAGTTCACGGTAGTCCGAAGGAAAATATTTTAGAACTTATGATGTGCCTAAGGCGTAAAGTGAATAGACATTACATCATTTTGCTCTTTCTTACAACAGTACTTTCAATAGACGTTATTCATAAATGGCTACCAATTCATTATTCTTTTGTCCTTGTGCAAATTAGCCTACCAAACCTCATTGTCATGTGCTAAATTGGAAAGAATTCTTGCTCTAAGGTGAGGCTTGGTAGGCTAATTTACACAATAACAGAACAAAAATAAAACAGCCGCCATTTATTAATAGGGTCTATAACTAACAATCTATTTATGGTTTGTTTCCTTGACGTAATATATTGTAATATTTGCAATGTTTTTTCTTTTCATAATCCTTGTAGTGCTTGTAGAAATGCTACATCGTAGTTTACGCTGTTTCCCTTTTGCTTTATTTTCTTATAGGCTCTGACGAAATCTTGTCCGCGCCCCTATACCAGTCCTTAGGTGGGTAAATTAAATGTGGTGTGTTAGTGGTACCTAGTTCCTTATTGGTTGGATGTATTGAGGGGTTAAATGTTCACCACACCAGAGAATCCTGCTTTTCGTGCTCGTCTTTCGCGACCCGCCCACCATCCCTAGTCGCGGTTGACGAAGCTCCTTATCTGCGCATATCCTCGTTGCACTGCCTCATCAGTCGCGGACTCTTCCCATAACTTAATCTTATGCGATGCGGTAATGAGTAAGCATTTAGGATATGGTACTACTTATCCCCGGGTGT
>BLAZ01001084.1:330516-333016 GCA_014633955.1 Acropora tenuis
GAAAGGGTTAAAATGCCAGCCAGCTGATTTACTGGCCCTATTTGTTCTTTAGAGTTGCAATATTGACCACTATTGCCCTAGCAGACAGTGTTCTTATTAAAGAACACCTTCAAGCCATGTTCAGAGTCACTTGACTCTGAAGATGGCTTCCTCACAGGTTGTTGAAACGTCAATAACGAACAACAGTCCTTCTCAGGACTCCAATCACCCAGATGATATTTTTCAATCAAGGTATGTTACTCATTGGTTCAAACCATTTTCTTATCAATGATTAAATTATGTTAATTATTGAAAAGGACAATATATAACAGAAGGGGAGGAAAAAGACAGGTTTCAAGAATATTAAAAGTACACTTTAATAAGCTCAAACACTATTACATTAAATGACCTCAGTTGTTAATTAACTTCTCATTTACCTGCGTCTGGTAAGTTATCAACTTCTTGGAAGTAGAATATAATCCTTGAAAGACCCTCAGCTTTGAAAAAGTCTTCCATAGTTTCAATCTAGAAAATGAAAATAGCAAACATCAACAGTCAGCACAATTTCAAAACTATTGGTAAGAAGAGTGCATTTCAGTACCCATAAAGTTTATGACGTTAATTATATACAAACTACAAATATACATTGCAGTCAGCTGTCACTAACAACTGTAGTTAGTCCCAAAGTGGGTTTTGGAATTACCAAACTTCTGAAATAATGTTGTGTATCCTTAGGTCTCCATTAGGGTTTCTTCAAGGGGATAGAAAAAAAGGAAACCATGAATGCACATGGTGACTGCATGTTGGAAAAGAGTTGTTGGCAAATTATTAGGGTCACTTATAGACTTTGCTTCAAAAGAAACCCTATCCTACCTACAAAAATCAGGCAATGACTGTTTTGCAGAACTGTAACTATAGCTACCTCAAAAGACTGAAATAATCACATATCCCAAAACACAAATTGCTTCCCCTTTTAGAGCACCATATGACCCAAACAAGAAAAAAAAATATAAGAAACTGGTTTGTAAAAGAAATCGGACACTCAGAAATGTCAAGCCTATGTCCTCTGTGAGCCTACACAGTAGTAACAAGTACTCTGACTTCAGAATCCTACTGGCAGACAGAGGCTTCAATGGGCTGCTCATTGATCTCACCCAACTACACTAGAAAAATGTAAAATTGAATCATTAGTGGCATCTTTAGGCAATGCAGGTTTTAAACAACTCCATTGTCTATTAAGCAACTACTCAAAGAGAGACATCTGAAAATTTAGTGACCATGCATGATAATAATAATTATTCATGTACCTGATTTCCCTCCAACAAGGACTCAGTGACTTCATCAGTTGTAAGACCAAGGGTATTAGCAACGGTGTTAATCAGGTATTCATGGCGAAAATCTATCATGGACCTCTTTGCCTCCCTTTCTTCTCTGGCCTTTTGCTGCAGTTGGTTATAATGGCAAATTAGACAACAAAAACAACCTTGGTTATAACTCAAACTCTCAATAAAATTGATTTCCCCTGGATTTGACACTTTTTTCCCAGCCATTTATTTCATCTGCTCGCTCCAAAATTGAATAACTCAAGCTCTGTTTATTAAATTATTGGTGATTCAGCAAAAACCTTAAGGTGCTAGAATTCTCATGATTCATAAATCATTGTAATTTAGTATGGACCAACCATCATTGTCCTATGATGATGGAAAAAAAATTGCAAACTGAGTGCATTTTTGATGAAATGATCGATATATGAAATAGATCATATATTGAACTGCAGATACGAAATCAAGAGAAGGTATGATCCTTGCAGTTATGAATGCTACTGTTGCGTTCATAACGGCAAGGATCATAGCTTCACTTGAGTGCATTTTGCAAAAGTTACTTATGAAAACTCACTGGACTAACAAATATAATCCCTTCATCTATGATTAACTGACAAACATAATAATCTCAAGATTCAACCACAACTCCAATAAGTCATTAGTCCCTTGCTCTCTTTAGCTATTTCCCTTGGAAGGCTGAACAGATCCCTACTGTTATTGACCACCTGAACGCCAAAGGGTGAAACTGTCGCAATTAGAAACGCTGCATGGAAAATACTTGGTACTTCATCCTATGATGTCTTATGGCAGCATGAAATTCCTTTTTTAACATGCAACAAATTGCCCCTTTCCCAGAGGTATTACATCTAAGAGGGTATTGTGCATCTTGGCAGCAGCAACTGTACAAAAACCAGTCGCTGCAATGCTTAGAGTCACACACAGCAATTTGAAATGCATGTTTGGGAACTGCATGCAAATAGCTTGTTTAAATAATAATTATAAGTCATCACTTTCTTATATTAATTTCAAAGAAAATACATTACCTCATGACTAAATTTTAAGAAGCAAGAGTAAGAAGAAAGCAACTTAAGAATGCGTTGGACCACCTATTCCCGTTTGTTGCAACCTCTTAAAAAAAAAGCCTTCATATAACACCTTTTTGGTTTTAATACTTTTCTACATGCAATATAAAGGACTGT
>BLAZ01001084.1:350516-353016 GCA_014633955.1 Acropora tenuis
TTGATCATGAAAGAAACAAAATTTTTCGGAACATGAACTTCAGTACTTCGGCACAAACTGTAGTAAAAGTCCAGTTCAGTATCATTTGATGATCCTGTATCTCATAAAAAAAATAGTCATTTTTTATCGCAGAACGTTAGTAACTTATGAAGTGAAGTTACTGAATGGTGTCCTATACGCAGTCAGGCGCACACGAAACAAATCGGATTCCTTAAGCTATTCCTTTGTCACCTACCTCAATTGACACAAATCGGCGGAATCCTAGCACAAAAACTGAAAAGGACAGATTAAAGGAGAACTAGTATGGTATAGCTTTCCAGCAAGACGAAATTTTTGTTAAGATGTTAAGATCTAATCCTAAATACATTTCTCCGTTTGACGCCTCTGTAATGAATATTCGCGTCAAAACATCACACCAGGAAATATTCTGGAAAGTAATAGAAACGAATTACAGTGTAGATTGCAGATGATATTGAAAATTCCCTCAAGGGAGTGCAGTAACCTTAGGGACTGTGGAATAATTATCAGGAAGGGGCTGAAAGAAAACGAGCGGGGCGCACCATAAGGGAGGCGTAACATTTAGATTGCTTTTTGAAAAGCAGGGGGTCAGTATTTAATTTTTTTGTGAGGAAGCTGACTAAATATTTAAATATCATTTATGTCTTAGTATAACAGTGATACTCATTTCTTTTGGGGACAGATTTAATAGCAATGAAACATGATTTCGTTTGCTGTCAAAAACATAACAAAGAATTAACTAAGATTTATTAGTACTAAGCCATGAGCAATTCATCTATTCAGCCACTTTACATTTTAACTTATTCCTAATTAGGGGCGGCTCCAGGTTCACAAGAAGGGAGTGCTCCATTATAATTAATAGAGACACACGCCGCCCCCCACCTGATAATTATTGCACAGTCCCTTACAAGCTCTTCACAGGGCTATGTGCAGACTGATCTATCATTACAGCTTGCCAGGTATTTCGATAATACTAACATTATTAGCAATAGAGTTTATGTTTGCGGACATAAATATGTGTTGGGTCCGACAAAGACTCATTTTAGCTCGAGCTGCCAGGCGAGTAGTCTCCCTTGTAAGCGTCTTTTGGAATGTCACAAGGAGCGTTGCGTAACACCCCGAAAGACAGTTGCGTAACAGATTACCAGGCTAGGGTTAAAAATGGCTGTTAAAATGACCCAAAACATGTTTATGCCTTGAAAACACGACTCTTAGCAAACGCTGCAAGAAAATGGCACATACTTTTACTGAGTGAGGTGGGAATGCATATAGTATGGCACCGAAAGCTACACTGGAGGTACAGATCCACAGCAGATTAGTGAAAACATTTAATACGAGACGAGATAAGTTAGTTGAAGAGAAGAAAAAGAGAGGAGACATGTTATTTAAGTGTCCACTCGTTCTAGCGCTGGAGCACTAATTGGCGTCACTGTAAACAGAAATCAACAAATCAAATCAAAGCAAATGTAGGTTTTTGATCGTGAGGAGAAGGGAAAACTGTTCACTGTTTCACTGACAGTCAATCTAACACATATACATTGTCATGGCGTATCGATTTTGATTTGCTTCTTACATCTTACAATTTTTTGCGTTTCATTGGTTCATCGGTTAAAGGCCGAAAAACAATGATTTTAGCCCTCCAAATTGTTCATTTTATCCTGCAAAATGCGTAACAGCAGGGGTGTAGCCAGGATTTTTCAAAGGGGGGGTCACACTGTGTCAAAGTGAGGGTACTCACCAGATTGTCACTATGGCCAAGGTATCGTCATGGCATTTTCACCACCGGTTGTAGGTTGTTTGGTTAAAAAAGGCTTTTAAAACGGGCGGTCACGGGCACCCCAGGACCCTCCCTGGCTACGCCCTTGCGCACCAGTGATCGTCAAAGTTATAATAACACAAGTTTCCTCCACATAAAATGTGCAATTTTCTCGTTATCTGCATCATTAAGATCTCAAATATGAGTTTTTCCTAGGTTATTAAAAACAGAGGCAAAGGTGAGTTCCAAACGCAATCTTTCATGAGTGATCAAGCACGAATCCTAATCATATGGCATGTTTTGCAGTCTGAAGAATTCGAGATTTTTACGAAATTCATATATTTCAAATTTTTTTCTCACTTATTTTGACTTGCAGCGTTTGGCCATTCTCCTTTCAACCGTTTTGGCCACGATGTTGTTCCATAAATTGTTATGGACAAGAAAACGACTTGCTTTTTAGTGTTACTGTTTTTTCTTTGTTTGTGGCTTTTGTGAAAGATTTTAGAATAGAAACGTTACTGGGGGCTCATTAGCGCAACAGGCAAACACGCGAGGGGAGAGAAAAAACAAATGATGCCTGTAAAATAAATATTACTTTTTCTGAACGCTTGAAGCGCCTTCTAATGACTATAGTCAAGTAAGCCATGATCATCGCAGTTTTGACAGTGGCTTCATAGCTCACTTGGTTAGAGCGTTGCACCGGCATCGCGAGGTCACGGGTTCAAA
>BLAZ01001084.1:358016-363016 GCA_014633955.1 Acropora tenuis
TAATTATTTCAGTGAAATGAATAAGAAAAAAAAAACCAAAGAACATACACACTCGATGGAAGCGGGTTCGTGGTTGCTGTAATTGAAACCGTATATATCTAGCCAAGCGCAAGTGTTTTATAATTTGAAGAGGCCTTCTCCCCTCATAAAAAAAAGTATCAGGAAAATAGCTTTAATTACATGCTTCCCTATTCCTAGCTTATCGGTTTTCTTTAGGTAAGCATAAAGTTACCTTCTCTGAAATAAATGAGTTTAGTGAGCGAAAAAAGAAGCGTTTCTAAACCACTCTAAGTAACATAAGAGTAATAAAAAATTAAGGTTACATTAAATTTCTTAAAATTCGAAACGTATTTTCGATCAATTGCAAAACAGAATTTGAATTTGAAAGATTAAAGGAAAATGGAGATATTACAACGCAGATGGACATTTTTTTTCATGGGAAAACAATTTATGTTTGTCAGCGAGGAACAAAACGCAATTAGAGCAACCTCCTTTCCTTAACGTAATAACAGCTACGGGCTAAGTATGTTCCTTCCAATAAGAAGACGTTACAAATGAAATGTTTATTTTAAAGAAAGTAAACAAATTTTAACCCCAAACTAGCTGTTTGGAAGGAATGGTCTGACTCTTTTGTATTTTTCTTCTCTTCTGTCGCGGAAGATTGGGGATTTTTAATTTTCGACTGTCATATTACACTACAATCAATCATTCCCAATAAATTAGTTTTAAATGTCAAAGTACAGCTCGCATCTAGTTCTTCCTCTATTGTTCCTCAATTCATAATTTCATAATGTTATGTTTTCATGCAGTGGTCACTCTTAAATTTCGTCAGTCCCAAAAAAATCAGTGTGAACTTTCCCTCATCCGTTGATTTGCGTTGAAATACAAGCACAGCCTAAAAAACTGGCCATCAAGGAAAATTAATTGTAAACTTCACTGCACAAGGGTAGTCTATCTCTTGAAGGTAGTATGAGGCCCTAGGAAAGCCTACAACCTACTTTAGATATTTACCTTTTTCAAATTTGCTTCTTGAAGGCTGTTTCGATTCCTGAGCGCACTTTTTCTTCAGTACACTGCACTTTATCAGATGATAACTTCTTCATGCACTAGCACAGCCTTAGAGTCAGTCATTCACCAACAGAAGAAACGCAAGTCTTAATTTTCCAGATTTCAATTTTATCAATAATAGATGCTTATTTCCATGGAAATGGTGAAAGTGATAACAAGCTCATCTTGCTGACCAAATTGTTCGTCAAATATTTATCGCTGGTTAAACAAAAAATAATTAGAATAAAAGAGTGTTGCAAAAAACATTATACATTGTGTCAACTATGTGACGTACGAAAAGCAAAGGAAGCAATAAAATGAGAAAGCTAAACTGGCTTTTATTTTAGCGTCGTTACAGCTAAAATGATTAACGATGGCAAATAACCTTGTATAGCGGTTTGCTAAAGAGAGAACTTGCTTAGGAGAAACTCAGTATGACTATCAAGGTCGAATCATCGTGTACAACGAACGTTTTGATTGCGAACATATTGTCAGAGCCAAGAGAAAAATGTCAGTTTTCCAGTATCTCTACTTGCTTACTTTACTTTATCAGTTTGTCTGATAAGCCCATAACGCATTTGACTGCCCCACTGACGCAAAGTGATAGAAGCTGTAATATAGCTAAAACTGACTAGCCCCTTTAAACCGTTCTATAAAAGATATATCTGTTTTAGTTTAGAATATCAAGCATTTATTAAACACCATAAAGCGTTCACGGATTTAGTTTTAAACTCGGTTTTGCTTTTTTTTTTGTGAATATTGTGAATGGCAGTTCGCCAGATGCAAATAAAATACCAATCTCTAGCTATCACCACAAGATAAACTTGTTTCATAGTTGGTTTACAGAGCTGCCAATATGGACACACACAGTCACTTTTCAGAAAGCCATGGTGAATTATTAACTAAATCCCCCGCTTTATCACTCGTTAGGATGACAGAATTGTCCACAAAATCGCAATTATGAATTTGTGCCCTGGAACAAAAGATTTGGCGAGTTAAAAGCAACTCTCCTAGTTTAAACCTTTTCTTTTTCTAGTTTTGCCGCCTTTTATATCAGGTTATACCCACGCTGTACCAGGCAAATTTTTGACCGATCGACAATTCATGCGGTTAGGTATTCCGCCAAAATCAGGGACGGATTTAAAATTTTAGCCGGTACGGTCAATAATTTAACTGGCAGAGTGTGAACACCTTGACAGTCTGAATTTTCAAACGTTAAAGCCTTTTGTTAAATGGATGGGTGACAACTTAGCTGGAAGAAGGGAGAAAGAGACTCGCTTCCTTGATTATCTTACTTCCAAGTATTAAAACGTTAACGTTCAGTTTATCATCTTGCAAATGGCAATGGAACGCGAAGCTTTCCATGCACCGTATGGCGGCGGTGTGCTGGAGTCCTGTTCAAGTTAAATGTTTGCCGCGATCAGGTTTGTCCCGATCAGATTTGGTAGAGTGGCGCTTGGCGCATGGGCAGGTGGTAAAACCACTCATAAGGCTTGGAATTCAACCGGTGATTAGGTTCGGTGTGAAAGAGGACGGAAACATTTCACAGTTCAGTGTAAACAACACGTCCAGTCAATCTTTGCAACTGACGTAAAATTCGTCCTGTACCGTCACGGTGTAACCGTAGCCGTCGCAAATTTTGAAGATTCTTGTTGGAGTAAAATTGCACAATCTTCAATCGCAAAATGTTTATGGAATCAATCGAATTCCTCGAGGTGATAACTTACTGGCCATGTTATTTTCCATAGATCTTACCCTATGCAGTCGTAGACAGTGATACACAACCTTTCGTATATATATAATCTGAATGAGATCGGAGCTGGGAATCACTTGGATGAGTCATTAATTCACTCGGAAGAGCTATTCAATTGAGTGAAACTTATTAATGTTATAGTCAAGTGAGAGTACGGTGACACTGTCACAAATGAAGGCTTTGTGAGATGCAGTATCACAAAGCAAGCTACATATTGAAAATTTCAAGAAAACCAAGCGATGTTTGGCAAAAAACTTCCTCAAGTAGTGATGGGAACGATCAGACCGTTCCGCCTCTTTTAGATGAACAGTTTGTTATGGACAAATAAAAGGGGCTAACATGATGGTTTGTGTAAATGCAAATGAAGGCTGGCATTCATTAAAAAATAATAATTAAAAAAAGAGAGAGGGAGGAGGAGAGAGGGAGAGAAAACGCGAAAGAAATGGATTGTCTTCTTGTTGCTAATTTCAATTTAAAACATGTCATAGAAGTAGGTTATTACAAGGAGCTACACAACCACGCTTACGACTTCTCTCCCTCTCCAAAAAAAGGGATTTGCTGAACCGCGTTTACTAAATGCACGCTTTGGGCCAATCTTTCCCCCACAGTGCACAGTCGGAAAAATCGGTGACATTTTGGAAATTTTTCCATGGCAACTGAAGACACGTAAGCCGGTTTAAGATTAGAAATTGAATTCGTTATTTGTTTTACAAAATCAGGTCTAACGGCCAAATTGAAAAGCATGCATTTTGATAAAGCATTTTTCTGAACCTGTCGAAGTCTTCAGCTCTTGTTTTTCTCGTTTTACATAGACAGACGTGAGCTAGCGCAGGCGGCACATTGCCGACGGTCTTGTAAAACGATGGATAAATTTTTGATTGGCATTTATGTATCCTATCAGTATAATATGCCGTCAATAGCAATTTTTAGCATTTTTTTTTATCGAACAAGTTGATAAGGGCTTCCACCGTAACTGATGATGACTCAGTTGGCGAGCGTTTAGGAATCGCATCAGCCATGCAGTTTTTATAGAATCAGGTTCAGTGGGCAAATGCATGCATTTTGACAAAACATGAAAGCAATTCGCTGACAGCAATCTACCGCCTGCATTAGCTGACATTTGCCTGCAGGGGAAACTGTTGGCTGCTTTTGGCATTAATATGCCGGTGCTGTTCCAGTAGCTCTGACGAAGAGCTAATTAACGCTCGGAACGTCAGCTTCGTTATCTTATTACGGTTGAAATTTCAACCTTATCAACAACTTGTTTGACTGCAAATCTTCGCAAACGATGGTTGCAGGGTTGGCCTAGTGGAGAGGGCATTTCCCTTCCACCAATGTGGCCCGGATTCAATTTCCACACTCGGCATCATATGTGGATTGAGTTTGTTGGTTCTCTACTCTGCTCTTAGATGTTTTCCCCCGAGTTCTTCAATTTTCCCGTCTCATCAAAAATCAAAATTTGACTTGATTTGATTTGTTGAACGGTAATTGTAGAATAGTGATTTGGGCGATGTTGATTTCCTGCAGCTGTAGAATTCTAAGACGCATTTGATCATGTATACTTAATGCTAATTTGCGCTATCGCAATATCAAACATTGTTGTTATTAATATTTCACTTCTCCACTAACCACGGCACAAACTAAACCCTTCATGAGAAGATTTCACGAGTGTCTATTCGGGCGGAGAATTCCCTCAGATTTCCAGATTTCCTCATTTTGTCGAAAACAATCAAAGCACCTCAAAGGTTCGCATGCAACTCGAGGACAAGATAATTATAATTTAATATGTTTCCATATTATATAGACATAGGGATTCAGGTTCTATTCTTCAAAATGATAAAAATATCACTCCAAACTGTCTTTAGAATTACATGAGACGTTTAAATGTCTCCTAATTCCTGCTGTTTTCAATTGATTTAGACTTTGGGAGCCCTGATAAAAGAGTTGTAAATCCACGGAATGATTATACAGCAAGACGGTTTAGTGGTTATTGAATTTCGCAATTTAATTGTCAGCTTTTCATTTGCTCCCTGGTATATGCACTATAATAATACGTCTTCTTACGGATTCTTACCTTTACGAAACTTGTGCCACTTGATACTCCTACTGAAATATATCACCGCTTCCCACAAGATTCTGAAACAAAAAGGCAGACATTTAGAAATTTATCCACCAGTAGCACTAATCGTTTGACTCTCTC
>BLAZ01001084.1:373016-375516 GCA_014633955.1 Acropora tenuis
TAAATTACAAAGCTTAGAATCTCTTTTGTCTTCGCTATGACAGCATATTTCGTTTTTCTCACTCTTTCCCGAAAGAAGGTCAAAGATTTTAGCATCTTTTTAGGGAGAGAAAAATAATAACACACACCTGCAATAGCTATATCATTTCCCTCAAAGTATATACTACGAAAAATGAATCGTCAGGTAGATCAGTAAATGACGTTTTCCAACAATTTCGTAGCGTATATTGTTGTTGATGATATCAGTTAATGGCCTTAAGTTGTGTGTAAGCCATTCCATCTCATTTCAAGGCTCATATAGGGTAGAAGAGTTCGCTTTTCAAGATAATGACCAAAAGCAAAAGTGCTATTCGCCTCCTATGTGTTGACTCAATCTCCTGGTCTAAATATCTGTTTAAGGTCATTTCGCTTCCTCCCATTTTCTCGTAAAGCTTACCTGAGCACCTGTGATCGGAAATTTAATGGCTTTGGGAAAATTCTAATCAGTTACCAGACAAGAAATACACAATAATTTTGGTTTCCAAAATTACATGTAAGAGTTATGTGAATTAAAAGAAGCTATTATTGGAACAAAGTTAAGTTAACGTTCACCATTCTGGAGGCTTAATGAATGAACAAACAAACATTTTATGTTTGACAAGTTATCGACATTTATCACAAAGATAAACGAGTTGAGTTAAATAATTACTTAGACGAGCGATCCAGTGAAAAAAGAAAAGGACCGAACACAGTTTACTAACCTTGAAAGACCAAGCCATCTGTTGACTGAACTGGGCGAAATGATGGTAGTGGTTCGAAATCCAGGAAGCTAAGAGGAAATCCTCTTTAAATTTGATATCTGGAATGAGCTCTGTTTCTGTCCATTAAACACAAACTCACACACAGAGAATACTGGTCAAGTTCTAAGAGCGTATTATAAATGCTGGGAGAAGAAGAAAAAAGGAGAAGCTATCTTTAATTATGAATCTCAAACTGACACCGTGATCATGAATTTAGCTCGAAAGTCAAACCGGGATAGCTTCTGACTTAAAGAAACCTTTGATCATGAATTATTTGTTGATGGGTAACCTACAGCGACAGATTGACAGCTGTTACCCTAGAAACAATACGTAGAACGAATGAGACGCGTGCAGAAAGAAGGCAAAAAAAAAAAACGCCAAGGTTTGCATTATTGTTTCACCCAAATCAATTCTGTATATGCATCACGGAACTACAGAGCAGTCATTTACAAAAATGACTCCAAGGACAATAAAATAGACCCGCGCGTGAGATGATTAGATGGTTTCTAGCCAACCTGTGGTGAAGAAACGACTGAAAAAGATATCAGACTTCCTATAGGATGAATGGTTTGATAGGGAGACCAAAGTAAAGGTTGCACCA
This sequence comes from Acropora tenuis, assembly GCA_014633955.1. Lineage (NCBI taxonomy): Eukaryota > Metazoa > Cnidaria > Anthozoa > Scleractinia > Acroporidae > Acropora > Acropora tenuis. The sequence continues at coordinate 374,396 of BLAZ01001084.1, forward strand.
AACTTACAAGCACCACGTATTGGACCAACTTACAACTGCTAAAGATCGATGTGTGACGGCTTAGATTACGAAGGATCGAGAAGTAAAGCCACTTCATTTCAAGTACACGTGGTTAAAACGACGGACACAACTCACCGGCACTAAATGATTTAGTGGGAGAAGATCGAAGGAAATTTTTTCAATGATCTGAAATATGCATGGTGATTGACTGAAAACAAATTAGTCTTAAAGATTGACAACAGGTAATTCGATTTGAACTGAACAATTATCCAGTGACAGTATCAGTTATCCTATGGTTTTACTCTCGTCTTGGTATCGTAAACTCTTTCATCTTCTCGTATTCCTGTTATTTTCTTAACCAGGGTAAAACAGGAAAACAACAACAACAACAACAACAAAAAACAACAGCAAAAAGAAACAAAAACATATTCTCGCTCAAGAAAGTGATGATAGGTGCAACAAAAATAGACAACAGTAAAATAGGAAGTCATTGCGAAAATTAAAGGACCTGTGTAATGATAATGCGCATGTGTAAACTTGATTGACATCGGAACTTTTTCAAATACGTGGACTCGCGCGACCTCCGTGATGGAGGATCGCACTGCCATGAATGGAAGTAGCCGATTTTATCTCAATTTTGATCATTCTTTCCATGTTTGTTTACGCTGGCAAAGACAAGTAATTGTAAACGCAGCACTAGAAGAAAACGTAAGGAAACGCGCAGTCACTGTTTCGTCAAAAAATCTGAAGCGTGAAATTTCAAAGCTTCTTATTCATTGGAAATCTTTACTTTTTATTTCTTAACTAAGACGCTTTCCAGGTTTCAGTTTTCAAGTTTTTTTTTTTCAAGTTTTCAAGTTTTATTTATTTGCATTAAACGGTTGAAGTTAATACTAAGCTGGCTTTTAAATAACGAAAAGCTAACCGCGGCAAAGCAGACCGCTGTACACATCATTATTTGGACAATTTTTCGCCGAAACGTCGGGAGATTAAATCGCTTGTTTTTACATGTCTGTGTAATTTTTTTTGTTAATTTTTTTTTAAGGAATAAATGATTATTACATACAGCAACAACATGTAAAAATGACTCTTTGTGCTTTCAAATACTTAAAAAGGTAGAA